>OZ024834.1:84071910-84282022 GCA_964016985.1 Anodontia alba | reverse complement strand
AAATCAAAAGCATAAGAAATGAATAATGAATGGAATTTTATGAATGAGATGTTGTGGCATTATTTATTCTGTCGTATTTCAATATAAATGGAACGAATTAAATATGCTTGTACAGCAAGTTTTAAGTATAGAAATTAGGCACTGTCTAAAACAGTGTCATCACGAAAACACACCTTTATAATTTTGACCCCCTTAAACCCCACTTTTATATAGTAAAATTGCGGTTACAGAGTATACATTAATTTTCTCATTTTACTAAAAAAAAATCGATTGTGGGTACTCGTTAGAATCGCCTCGCCGAGGCGGCTCTATCGAGTACCTACAATCTATGTTTTGGGCAGGAATTGTGAAAAAATATCAGGGTTTTTTGGCTGATTTTTTTTTTTTTTTTTTTTGGTTGTAAAATTTTCAATACATTGAATAGGCGTGTTTCATAATGAACTGCGGCATTTTGGCTGAAAGTTCCACGGGTAATGGAACAGCTGTTTCATCCCAATCATACGGATAGAAAAGTTCAGTTGAAGGCGAATACTCATTACATGAAGTGTTCCCAGTTATTGTATTTTCTTTAAGAATATCATTATCAATGCCGCCCTTGTCTTTGTCATTGGCCAAAATAGAAAGATAAAAGAGGAATGCACTACTATACTTGTAAAACGCTTGTTTTTTTTTAAAACAAAAATTGAAGAGAACTGAAGATTTGTCTTTTAAGCCGACTGACAGCTGTGAGGTTGCCATATAATCAGTATATTGTGCTCTCGGGGTTGGGGGGGGGGGGGGGGGGGGGAAGGGGAGGGGGGGGGGTAACTTCCTATATATGGCATAGTACGGATGTGCGTGCCGAATAACCCCTTTTTTCAGCGCTGCAGCTGATGATTGGCCCCCTTTTTTCAAAACAAAGTATATGAATGGCCCCATTTTTCTGGATTCCTATGTGAAAGGCCCCATTTTTCTGACATCCTGGTGTATGCACATATTTTTCGCTCAGAGATTTTTCGAGGCTGCTTATCCTCTTGGTAGTACATGAATTAACTATGATATTTGTGTAATAACCAGCAAAAAATGGGTACAAAAAATCAAAGGGCAGTATATGAATAGGTCAACATTTTGGATTATCAAGTATATGAATGGGTCCGTTTTTTCGAAGGCCCAGGTATATGAATGGGGTAGGTTTTGAAATACTGGCTCGCACACCCGTACCAAAATTACCCTAAATTATCCCCCCCCCCCCACCCCCCCCCCCCCCACGAGATATTGTGTCGGCTGATATAGCAAGGGCAGTTCGTTTAGCAATCTCTTGTCGCAAATTTGTAAGCCTAATACATTCAAATAAAAAGCGATAAGTGTTTTATTATATTTTTTACTTCACTGCAGCTGGTGTTAAGTGTTTGGTAGCGACCGTGAGACGCTTCTAATGAGTACCCCACAACATATGTTTTCATAGAGTAATGAGAGAAAATATGCAGGTATCTCTCTTATCTGGAGCTCTCTGTAGCCCGATTATGCGATATTAAAAATATTGGCATATATCCCAGCAGGCACACAACATCAAAAAGACGTCGTATCAACGTCGATGCGACGTGATCGCATCGACGTTGATACGACGTCATTTTAACGTTGTGTGCCCACTGGGATACAGTTTAACGTGACGAATTTAAAACTTTTTATCAAAATGACCAAAATCCTACCCTATATTGTTCTAAAAATGTATCGCCTAAAGCTCAATTTCCTTTGTTCAGAGTCAAACGTTGTTACAGATACACGACTATGGGTTGGGTCGCGCCAAGCGAAAATGTGTCTTTGGTCATATGTGGTCAGCGAAGGTCTAGATCGACTTGCACAACCATGTAGTCAGAGATTATATTGTCGTTTCAAAGAATCGTAGGATATTGAAGTATGCATGAATGGACAACCGAAATATTTGTTACGTGCGAAGGTGCGGTTCGATCTCAGTCTTTGCATTTCCCATTAGCTCGAAGACATCAGCTCCTGATAAGTTTTTTTTTTTTATTGCAACTGATATTTTTTTCTTGTTTTTCACTAAAACATACGTTGTGGGTACTCATTATAAGCACCTCGCCGAGTCGCTTCTAATGAGTATCCGCAATAAATGTTTCTTGCGGAGAGTTAAAAAAAAATACTATCATTACGAAAACATGCCTATATAATTTTGACCCCCTTAAACCCCACTCTCATATAGTAAAAATGGGGTTTACAGGGGTACACATTATTTTCCTTATTTCTGCTCAAAAACACAGATTGTGGGTACTCGTTAGAACCGCCTCGGCGAGGCGGTTCTAACGAGTACCCACAATATGTGTTTTGAGCAGAAATATGAAAAATATCTGAAATTTTTAGCTAAAAATTTTCATTTTTCGGTGATAAAATTTTCAGTATATTTGAATAGGCATGTTTTCGTAATGGAAGGTACCCCTGTTATCTGGAGGTCTCGCTTGCCCGAGTATTATAACAGTCTACACATGCTATTCTATAAAATTACAATGTCGTATTATAAATATAACATTAAAACAAATACCCGTTATTATTTTGATAAATGAGTGTCAGAATAAACTATAATAACATAATGACTTAAACGTTACACACTCGCATCAAAACGTAAAAAGGAATTGTACAGTTTTAAGATATTAATCACCAGTTTACTTTATCTGCTAGGAATATGACTGCATCTAGAATTCATATTTGAACTTCAAGTTAAAGTTTTTGTAAAACATGAGCTTTGACGAGGATTATTCTTTAAATAGACGTAGGATTCATTACGCGTCGACCGAGGGGCCTCGTGGTATCAAGTTCACACGAACCGTTCATGGTAAGTGCATAAATTATTGTTCGTAAATATATACAGTCGACTCTCGTTATCTCGACTTCGCTTATCTCGAATAACCACTTATCTCGAAGTGAAAATCTGGTCCTCGGTTTAACATGGAAATCTAACAACAGGTCAAACACTATTGTGGAAAAGAGGAGAAATTGCTATTTCTCTTTTCCACAATATTTTCATTAGGAGCAATTTCTCCTCTTTTCCACATTTTCAATAAATCTCTGGCTTCAGGAGTCAAATTACATATTAATTTGTGAAATGTTTTTTTTTTTTCGATTTATTTTTCCCTCAATTCTGCAAATCTGTTATGGCGAGGTGCGGATATCTCGAAGTATTTCTGAGAGTCTCTTGGGCTTCGAGATAACGAGAGTCGACAGCAATTCTTACTCTCACGCACTCATAGATCTAGATAAAAAGGAGATCCACAAATATTTTTCTTATTAATCCACAAAAAAGGAGACGCTTCTAATGAGTACACATATTACAGTCGACTCGTTATCTCGAAATCCAAATACTTCGAGATATCCGTACCTCGACTTATCAGATTTGCAGAAGTAAGGAAAAAATAAATCGAACAACCACATTTCACAAATGAATATGTAATTTGATTCCAGAAATTAGAGATATATTGAAAATATTGTGGAAAAGAGGACAAATTGTTCCTAAGCCCTCAGGAGCAGTTCCCCATTTTGTTACCTGTTGTTAGATTTCCGTGTTAAAACAGGAACCAGATTTTAAATTCGAGATAAGCGGTTAATTTAGATAAGCGAAGTCGAGATAACGAGAGTTGACTGTATTTTCGTGGCCA
Source organism: Anodontia alba (assembly GCA_964016985.1). Taxonomy (NCBI): domain Eukaryota; kingdom Metazoa; phylum Mollusca; class Bivalvia; order Lucinida; family Lucinidae; genus Anodontia; species Anodontia alba. The sequence goes on along the minus strand of OZ024834.1, from coordinate 84,278,375 downwards.
AATAAGATAAATTCTGAAAAGAGGGGTATTTTCGAGGCAAAAAAAATGTCAAATAAACGAAAATAGCAGACTCAGTTTTATTATGTTTATTAACAGTTCATGAATGTTATTGTGCAACACTGCACACGCCTCCTCAGCCTTCTTCAGTAGCAGGAAGTTATTTTCAACCCTAAAAGTGTCAATCACAATTGCAGCAGACGACATTTTCATTTATTATTATTATTATTTTTCAAAGAAAATAAATCTTGACATTTCACTCACATGAAATGTCACAACTTGTTTTGTTTGAAAAACAAAAACAACAGAATCCCAGTCAGCATTCTACGAAAATCTATATCGGGCCGTCATCGGCCCGTCAGGGTAGCTGACGGGCCGATGACGACCCGATGTAGATTTACGTAGAATGCTAGCTGGGATGTCGTCTGCTGCATATTGTGCTTGCCACACTATGTTTTTTTGTTAATGGAGCTTTTGTAAGCCTCCATAACGCCTGCTCCTTACTCAAGGTTTTTAGCCTCCTGCTTTCAAACTTAATGTAAAGGCTGCCTTCTAGCCCATGGTGGAGCGTTTACAAAGGAGGCCCGTGATCCCAGAGAACCTGAAAATATAAACACTTGAGTGAAGTACGGGTAGACTTCTTATGGCCTCCACGCTGTACCGGCTACAGTGAAGGTAAAGAAACTCTGGAAGAAGGGTTCCGGTTCCTTAGAATATCTCATCAAGTAAACAAATAAGAAAAAAAAAAACAAAAAAAAAAAAAAAAAAAAACAGACTCGTATTTACAATCGCAAATCTTAGTTTGACTATCAATGTCTGTGGTCGGGTTCATCGTGGTCCGGTTTATGGTTTTCTTGTCTTCTGACTTCAGCTTGCTTTTGTTTCACCAGAGTATTTGCAATCGTCCATGAACTCGGGAATGTCCGCGAACGCTTTGCATCACTGAACACAGCCCTAGAGTTATGGAAGAACACTTTTCTACCCCGGCAAAAATGGTAAGAACAAATAAAAAAAAAAATGTGTGTTCAGGGTAACACAGTAGAAAAAAAAATAGGTAGGATACGTAGGGAATTTTTTTTTTATTTATATACATATTTTTATAATACAGAATTATACCATAATTATCAACCATATTTGGAATACGTCTCATAATTCACACGAGATATTACCAAGTCTGTTTGGCTACCCTTTTATGCGTGTAAAAGTACTGGTATAATTGGCAAACGCTGTAGACCCTGATTAAATTGCTCGTGTAGGAGCAGGGGTGTTCGGTTGGACTCCCCTGAATCCTTTTTTATTCTCGTTAAAACACGGAATTATCAGTGTTCCGTTTAGTACTTAAAGCGCCTGCTAAGAGCGTCACGGTATGCAAGTACGTATCTTTTCTTCTGATGGCTTGGAAAGTCTTTATGCATTGATCGTTTCTTGTGTCGCGTTTGTTATTATTATTATTATTAGTAGTAGTAGTAGTAGTAGTAGTAGTAATGTTTTTATTTTTATTTTTTATGTTTGTTGCTCATCTCTCCTTCTTTTGTCGCCTCGGCAAGGCCGTGCTTTGTGACTGTGACATTTTCTGGGTATATTCATTCATGTTGTTCCTAGGTAACTTCTATTTTACTTTTCCATTGATGCCTGTATTCATGGTTACATTCAGATGTGATATGACTGTACTTAATAATATACAATGAACCCTCGTTACAACGACAGCATGTGTTCAAAGATATGTTGCCATTAATATTTGCATTTGTAAAGTATTCTTAATGAGCAGAAGGATATGTAAAATGTCTTGTTTTACTTTTATTTCCTCATAGAACATATAATTTGGGGATTTATTAGAATCGCCTCAGTGAGGCAGTGAGGCGATTCTAATAAATACCCAAATTATATGTTTCTTGAAGTATTAAATGCAATGTTCCTGCTTAATTTCTGATTAACTGATTGAAGGCATTTTGCTGGTAAAATTATCATTATAACGAATTTTGTCGTTGTATCGAGTGTCGGTGTAAAGTGGGTTGACTGACCGAATTTAAAAATAGCAGGTCAGATAATAATTATATCTCTACATATATCTGCAATCAGAAGTTGATCTAAGTGATAACTTATAGTGATTTACTTAAGACAGTGTTAGTGTTTCTGGATAATTATGTGGATTTTAATGTCACGAATTTCAAGTATTTTGATACCTGGGACCAAACTGCTGCCCTGCTTTGTTGTATTCTAAAATTGTGTCAATGAACGAAAGTTGTCAGACTTCGTGACTAAGGCTGGACTGCGCCAAGCGAAATGTATTTTTGTCCATAAATGGAGACAATTTACATCAATTGTCAAAGCCTGTTTAGCAGTTTTTTACCAGACGATATACAAAAATTATTTTGTTTCAGAGAAAAATGACTGATCGTTTCATGTGGATCGCCAGCTAAGCAGACGATTCACGTGCAAAGACAAACCATAATTTCTATGAAAGAAAAAAAAAAGAACTTTCAGGATGTAGTCTGCTAAGGTTGTGATTATCGTTTTATGGGTTAAAACCATTTTTCCTCATTATTGTGTTAACTCTTTTGGCGCCAAATTTCAGACTACGTTTTTCTTTAAACAAACTATCGATTGGAAAGAAGTTTATATGTAAAGTTGAAAGACTGAATGTCAAACAGCGTAGATCCTGATGAGACGGCTCATTATGAGCCGTCTCATCTGGATCTACGCTGTTTGCAAAAACCTATTGTTATCGCCTATGGCAGTTAAACGAGATTTAAACGAGTGTCATTATAAACTATTCTAACAAAATGACTTAACTTCAAAACGGTCGTATCAAAATGCATTAGGAATTGAGCAGTTATAAAGTTTGAACATCGACAGTCATTAACTTGAAGACCCTGGAATATGAACTTTAGCTAGAAAATTTGTATCACAAGTTCAATTTCTGTATCAAAAATGAGCTACAAATTAAAGAGGCGTTGAATTCATTACGCTGCGATAGAAGAATCTGAGTTCACCCGTACCAAGCACGGTAGGTGTTTAAATTATTGTTGATAGAATGAATCATATATTCGAGGATTTTACCTCCAGTATCTTTTCTACAGCTCTCTCTTCCCTAACAAGGTGGCCTTTATGCTAGACAGGGCCCACCATACAGGCAACAAACCGGTTAACACATGAAAAAAGTTCTGTAGCGAGCAGTCAGAAAGACCCACAAAGAAATATCTATGCTAGAACCGCCGCATTAGAGCGGTCAGTCGTATTTAAGAAGGGCAGTTGTCAGTTTCTTGCGACAGAATGTGCACAATACTGGTTAACTGCTTAGAGGACTAAGCCTGCCCAGTAAAAGTGTGGTTAGGTAAACTGACCGCACTCGACATTACCCCAATGAATTGGCTGGGCCGTAAAACCTCAACACAAACAAAGAGCGGTCAGTAGTAAAGTTTCCAATCCTGTCATTGCAATTAATGAAAATATCATAATCTGAGAGTTCTTATTTTTTGATAATGGAGATTGTGTTGTTATTATTATTCTTTTACCATTTATGGGCATGGCAGTTTAAGGAGCATTTAAACAAACTCTTTTGGGGTAGTTGGATGAGGGAAAGGTGTCGTGTAGCTTACGTCAGCGGGGCCTCCAACTGATATTGGCTTACAGTTAGGCAAGGCCCGCTATCCTTGCAGCAGGCAAGGGTGGAGGAGGAATGTTTTTATTTCTTCCGTTTCTTCACTGTCATTCATTTTCTTTTCTCCACTGTCCCTCTCTTTCATCTCTTCTACTATCTCTTGTATGTCTCTTCTTCCTTTCTCTGGGAGACGATACAAAATGACCCACAAGGGTTGACATGTCGTTAAACACTAACACAATCAATCAATCAATTGAACAAATTCTCAGTCCCATTTCAACACCAGGTTGGTTTTCTTTAGAGACAAATTTATGTCACTCATGCAACAAATCATAATAAGTCAGTAACAAGGGAAACAATTCAGCAATAAGAGGCTTGATAACACTGAACGCAATTTAAGTCGCCTGCTTGAGAATACAGGAAGGGGCTATATAGTCTCACTGATGTCGGCAGTCGCGTCATACAGTTTTGGTCGTAGTGTATTAGGACTCCTATCTGCTTGACTACCGAATTGGTATATCTGATACTATACATGATGTTTGTTGTTTGTTGAACGTTTTACACAGTAGCAACCTTACTTTACTCGATATTTCACCAAAACAAATATGTTTCATAGAGTGACGTGTAGATCTAATCAAATGATATGCCAGAAGTTTTATGACTAAACTTCTCCGAATTATTCAAAACATTAAAACATTGTCACTGAACCCACTGTTCTGTACCCTATATATATATATATATATATATATATATATATATATATATATATATATATATATATATATATATATATATACATACATATATATATATATATATATGGTACAAAACCACTGTATAGCAATCCGAAACTAATTGCATTTTGGAGAAATGCATGCATTTTGCATTGTACTGTTTTCGATTTTTGCCTAGCAACTGTGTCCTGTTAAGCGTATAGTAAACAGGTATATACTAACAGATAAATGCACCCGATTTTTGTAGCGTTTTGTTGAACGACTTGTACTTGATGGAATTCCGATGAGCATTTATGTTTGCCGAAATTACTTAACTTATTTCGTTTGATCTTCATGTATTCTTAACGAGTTTTAAAATTGTGGACATGACAAAATTTTCATAAAACTGCCTCAGCATTCATTTTTAAGACTTACATCAAAATAAAATTGTATTGTATATGAATAAATCTAATAGAAAATCAAACGCACGAACGTCCGAAAAGTGTCTGGTAAAATTTAAAATGTGTCATTCAGATACTGTAAAATACCCAAAACAAGCTTTCAATTTTATCGTAGCAGCCACATTGGAATAGAAATCGGGTATGTTAAGTGTCAGTCCATTTCTATGAACCTTCTTTTACATGACATCGAAAAAAGGTTGAAGGTGTGTTTGAAACACAGTTTGCATGCGAACTCCATCACAAAAACATACCTATATAATTTTGACCCCCTTAAACCCCACTTTTATATAGTAAAACTGGGGTTTACAGGGGTATACATTATTTTTCTTATTTTTGCTCAAAAACATAGATTGTGGATAGTCGTTAGAACCGCCTCGGCGAGGCGGTTCTAACGAGTACCCGCAATCTATGTTTTGAGCAAAAATAAGAAAAAATATCAGAATTTTTTGTCTGAAAATTTTCAGTTTTTGGAGTTGAGATTTTTTTATATATTTGAATAGGGGTGTTTTCGTAATGGATTGGTTTCTGGCAGTAAACCAGCGTATCCTTGAATGCAGAAAACAGTCTCAGTGTTAGTTTTGGCTTCACAGTTGCATATGCACATAAGAAAATAATCATTCTGGTTTCTTTTTTGAGCATTATTTTTCTGTTTTTTCTATGACGTTAATCTGAATACGCAAGACTTTGTATATTTGGAATTTGTTAAGTATTAACTGGGCCTCCGTAGAAACATGCCAGTTTTTGCGAAATGCAATGTATGCATATCTGGTATACAACTATTTTATATGCAGGTATGTCCTAACTGTCTTTGTCTTTATTTATTTATTTATTTATTTATTTATTTATTTATTTATTTATTTATTTATTTTCTTTTGCATTTCTGTCTGAGCGCATAATTCCCTTTTTAGGTCACAGACTCGGATGAAATGATTAAACGCGCCAATGAAACAGCGTCTTTTGTCTTAAATAAGCATCATTACCGCCCTGGTGATTATTATAATTATTTATCTCTTCAAGGAGCTTATGACACTCTTGGTATCTTCCATCTTTATAATCCAGAAACACTAAATGAAAATGTCAATATAATATCTTCAAAAAGTGAAAAAAAAAAATGTTTCATTTATATCACTAAAATATTTTCCATATGAGTCATTGTTGATTGTCTGTGCATGTTAATATAGCATACTGCAAAAAAATGCCCAGAATAATACATCTAAAATGCCTGCCTGAATGTACTTATCACCCAGCTCTCGAGTGACAACTAGGACAAAAACTAAAGTATATGTTTGACAAAAACTGTCGATCAAAACTAACAGGAACCCTATTTGTCTCTAATCCAATGCCTGTAAATACATATCTTTCCGAATGCAATATAAGCACTTTTTTTGTATTGGAACCCGGACTACTAGCGGATCATCTGAGATTATAGTCGGGCATCCTGACATCAGATATATGATTAGTAATTGAGCCGCTTCGTGAGGAAACGTACCTTCTGGCGTCAGACAGTCTTCGTTGTCGCATGAAGAAACTTTGCATCCTTGGCTATCCAAAAAGCGCCCAGTGAAGATTCAGATCAGACTGCGCAATTGCCCAGTCTGATCTGCATCTTCGCTGGGTGTACATTTCCGAAGGTACGTTTTCCTACGATTCGGCTCATTTATATTTGGTAACTAATGTTACTGTATAAAATTACAAACAGTGTCTAATTTAAGAAAAATGTCTCTTATTCCAAATGCGCACAGCAAAGACTCAGATCGATATCTGTATTTACGCAGTCTTATCAGGGACTCCGACCAAAAAGACATGTCGGCCAGCACAGAAGGTACTGACCAGACTTTGCGAATGTGCAGACTATTCTGGGCCATCGCTATTCGCATACACCTTAAGGACCTTTTTAGTAGTGATAATCAAATTATATATTAAATTAAAACTATAGTACGTCATTTTTATTGTCAGTGTATATTGTAATAACATAGCTACTAGATGGTACTGTATACATTTGGTAAATTATCTGACATTGTTTTATAAGGAAGACAATTTTTGTGACTTCCTGTTTGTTTTCTGCTCATAAGAGTTTCTTCTGGAAAGGGTTCTACTCTAAAAGGAAGAATTTGCTCACTTTGTGAGCAAATTCTTTCCTTTTAGAGTAGAACCCTTTCCAGAAGAAATGGAAACAATTTTGAAAATAATGGGTTACATATTGGTGTAGCCATTTCTGTAAAATATTCACACCAAATGATAAAAGTAATATAACGGAATTTTGAAACTACCAAATAACAGTGCCTGAGACATGTTTTTATCAAAAATTTGTTTATGTTGCACAAGTTCGGACGATGATAACAAACTGAAAAGACGTCGGGGTCATTATGCTACGACCGAAGGACTGGACCTTGCTGGCTTCAAGTTCTTTCGTACCGAAAACGGTAGGCGTAAAAACTGCTACTAACAAAATATCTTATATACTAGGGATAGATACAGCAACTTCCCTATAACAACCTCTTTTCTGACTGGCAAAGCTGATGTTTTGCTGTATATTAAATGTCTTTACAACATTCGCCTTCTTAAAGCAGCAACTTCCTTGAAACAGCCCCTTTTTGTATTCCCAAAGGTATTTTATTATTATTATTTTTTTTTTTACTTAATCTCTCTTCTACAGTTTTATGGTTTGCTAAGGGCGGTTTGTTTGGGGAGGTCGCACTGTATATACGAACATTCACAAGGAGATTTAGCACCCATCCCCCTCCCTCTTCTCTCTCTCTCTCTCTTTCACACACACACACACACACACACACACACACACACACACACACACACACACAAATACTAATTATTTAAGTCATTAAATATGTTAATTACAGTTCCCTTTTCAATGAGTTTAACAACGTCTTATATTTTGACAACGTTCTACTGAATATTTCAGTAATTTACAAGACATTCTCTAAGTCGGGTACTGTTTTACCAGGTAAATAGATCGTAATGTACTGAAACACATCTCGAAAATTAAGTTCTGTGGAAACATATTTTGAGGTCAGTGGTCTAAGGTGAATTTGGTATTTTTGTCCCTAGAAGTGGACTGACAACTGTACACGTGTATTGTCACTATATCTCAGAACACTGCATCATGTCGTGTTTCTGTTCTTTATAACCTTAATCAACGATTGTTTACCTAAATAAACTAAATACAATCGAACCCCAATGGGTCAAACATATTTGGGACCATGACAATTCGTTCGAAACAAGGGTAGTTCGAGCCACTGAGGGTTAATCATGGCACCAGTTCGGGAAGCAAATAACGATAGTTTATGGAAATCTTTTCTATTTTCTACACAATGATTGTATGTTGAGTGTACTCATTAGAATCGCCTCTTCGAGGCGATTCTAATGAGTACACACAACATACAATTCCAGGATAAAATAAGAAAAAAAAAATCCCTAAATACTCGTTTTCTTGAGCTATTGGAAGAATTTTGTAGGGACTGAAAAAAGAGTTCGTCTCATCCACGGTAAACGAGCCATCCGTGTTCGAGCCATTGAGGTTATACTGTAAATTATTCAAACGAAATCATGCTTGTTCATACGTCTTTAGAGAAGAGTCCAACTGAGGTGCTTTCAGACCACTGCAGTGTAGACTGTAACTTGCACCTTAGCCTTACAAACAAATGTTTTCAATATGTCTAGCTGAGAATAAGTTCATGTATTTAACGCAGGCGAAGAAGCTCCTATATTTGACGCTGGCGTACCATGCAATGACATCATGCAGCAGCATGCTCCGGTCTACCCCTGCATTAATGGTGCACTTTTCATGTTCAAGCCCACTCAGACTCTCGCATGAAAAACTCATGTCACCTAGCAGTAAATTATTACCATTTCTGGGATGGTTAAAGACAGTCAAAGGGGAGGACTTGGTTCAGCCTTTCAAATGCTGTTGCCCAAGATATGATTGGCTCTGGTTTCAATCACCCCTATTCCCTTTACGTTTTACCTTTACCAATAGACATATTGGTCACACCCACGTAACCCTTACCCGACCTTCACAAGAGGTTATTTGGCAAACCTCAAAACATGTGCATATTTTGAGTCAAATGAGTACTTAATAGATTGTGTGTGTGTGTGTGTGTGTGTGTGTGTGTGTGTGTGTGTGTGTGTGTTTTAGTTATTGTTGGTTCGAAAGAAAATGTGTAATCGTGTGTGTGTGTGTGTGTTTTAGTTATTGTTGGTTCGAAAGAAAATGTGTAATGTTGTGTGTGTGTGTGTGTGTGTGTGTGTGTGTGTGTGTGTGTGTGTGTGTGTGTGTGTGTCTATTGTTGGTTCGAAAGAAAATGTGTGTGTGTGTGTGTGTGTGTGTGTGTGTGTGTGTGTGTGTGTGTGTGTGTGTGTGTGTGTGTGTTTGTGTGTGTGTGTGTGTGTGTGTGTGTGTGTGTGTGTGTGTGTGTGTGTGTGTGTGACTATTGTTGATTCGAAAGAAAATGTGTAATCATGTTTTTTCTCCACGGCATATACAGCATATATGATGATTTTCCTATTAAATGTAAAGAATTAACCCATTTATGGCTAGCGTCCCAGGCAAACAGTGTAGACCTAGATCAGACGCCGAATAACGCGGCGTCTGGTCAAGGTCTACGCTGTTTGTATTCAGTACAGGAATTTCTCTAAACCATCAGACACCCATTTTATTGGAAATGGACCTCTCCAAAATTTGTCCAAAATTTGAGGTAAGAAAGTCCACTCGGCATAAATGGGTTTAGAGTTACAAACTGATATCGGTATAGCTTCTTCGGTAATTTTAGATCAATTTAGATTGTGTACCTTCCTAGAAACAGGTGGGCCGCGCCATGCGAAAACGTTTCTTCGGGCATATGCGACAGCGAAGGCCCAGATCAGCCTGCACATCCGTGCAGTCTGATCAGGGCCTCCGCTGTCCGCTAACAAAATCAATGGACACTATAGAATGTATGAATCGAAAGAAATGCCCGGATGAGACTTTGCGCATGCGTGCGATGAATCTGAATCTGTGCATTTTGCACATGTTCGAAGACATTTTATCTTTTGACCATCCCATATGACATATGTGTCACACGTATATGCATGTGACATATGAAACCGAGGTAATGTCACGTTGATTCTCACGAGAATGATTCATTTGGTACGAAATGACAGAATGGCTATTTTTGTCAGTTTTGACGATAGGCTAACCGTTTAATTCTGTTCCGGAAGTCACAGAGAACTTTTTAAGAAAAACAGAACGTAAGAAAATCAACACGACTTTCTTCTGGCTCCCATTTGTATAAAGTTTCAATGTAAAGAGTTATATGATATATGCCTTTGTTTTGTTGATATCAATGAAATAATCGGTTAAATTAATATAAAGATAAAGAAACCAAATTGAACCCATTTACGCCCAGCGTCCCATAAAAGGGACATTGGCAAACAGTGTAGATCCAGATCAGACGCCGCAGATTGGCAAACAGTGTAGATCCAGATCAGACGCCGCAGAATGCGGCGTCTGATCAGGGTCTAAACTGTTTGCATTAAGTACAGGAATTTCTATACTAAATGATAATATTATAAAATAAAAAAAACCCCTTAAATTGGAAATAAACCAGTCCAAAGAGAGAGGTGGAAGAGTCCACTATGCTTTCAACATCTTCAGGAAGTCGTTTTTGTGTGTGTGTGTGTGTGTGTGTGTGTGTGTGTGTGTGTGTGTGTGTGTGTGTGTGTGTGTGTGTTTTTTTTTGAGTGACGCTTTCAGAAAAAAAAAAAATAAATTTGTAAACGTTTGCCATAATTGATTTCAAAATCTTTTGTCGCAATTACCTATGTACAAAACGTTTTATTCTATTCATTAGTTTAGAGAAATTCGAATATTTTCATTTTTCCCATAGTAAAAATGGCTACAAATTGTGCAAAAAAATCGACAGGGTAGGATCATTGGAGACAAGTTTTAAACAAGTTCCGCTTATTCAAATTTTCTGAAATTTTCACAATTATGTCATGAAGCATCAATAATTAAAATTCAGTAAAGAAATCTGTACTGTCTTGAATCATCAATAATTAAATTTCAGTAGATCAATTTGAAAAAAAAAAAAAAAAAAATTCTCATACAAAAAAAATCAAAAAAAATCGAAACATTCACTTTACTATATCAGAACAAAATGTTTTAATTAAAGTTCTCACATCCAGCGATCAGAAGACATTAGTCGGCATATATAGTATTTTCGAAAGTAAAATGAAAATAAGTAAATAAATAGAAAATAAAGAAATAAATGTTCCTAAAATATTTTGGCAAATTCGGCCATTCCGGAATGTCGGCCGCCGTTCGCCGCCAAAGATACATACTTCACTCCAGGCCATCACGAAAACATGCCTATATAATTTTGACCCCCTTCAACCCCACTTTTATATAGTAAAATTGGGGTTTAAAGGGGTATACATTATTTTTCTTATTTCTGCTCAAAAACATAGATTATGGGTACTCATTAGAACCGCCTCGGCGAGGCGGTTCTAACGAGTACCCACAATAGAACCGCCTCGGCGAGGCGGATCTAACGAGTACCCACAATCTATGTTTTGAGCAGAAATATTAAAAATATCAGAATTTTTTATCTGAAAATTTTCCTCTTTTTGGTTGTAAAATTTTCAATATATTTGAATAGGCGTGTTTTCGTAATGCTTTTAAAGGGAAGGGCCCATAAACTAGTAATTTGAAGAAAGGTATTACCTTAGCATTTTGCAACAAGTTTCATGAAAATCGACCAATCTATACGAAAGTTATAAAGTTTAAAAAAAAATGGTAATGTGAGTCCAGAACGAGACTGAGAGTTTATGACGTCATAAACTCACAATCAAAAATATCAAATAACAGCCATTCTAATGTAAGATAATTTCAGCGAATGGCCAATTTATATCCCTTTTATTGCATATAATGAAAAATTACTGTTTTTTAAAGAGAAAACAACTTATCCTTATGCTTGAAATTAGCGATTTCTTATTTCGTCTCGTGACATAACTGACAAAACGGCGGCCTCGTCTCGTGACATGACTGACAAAATGGTGGCCTCCTATTGTAAAATGTACAAAAGGCCATATCTCCTAAACCACTCAGCCGATTTACATAAAATTTGTGGCAAAATGTTTGGCTCTTTAACCACTATTTACTGAAGTGACAGTTAAAGTTTGTGGGGCCCTTCCCTTTAATTATCAAGCCTTATTATTCTTACCTTTATCAATTTGCGATTATAAGTGAAAATAGTACTGTTATAGATTACCACCTGTATCAAAGCAATTAACGTACACGTGTTTCCACACTTCTTCAAATGTCTTAACTAATGACTTTAATTGTCGAAACAACCATATACATCTATCTATCTATCCATCTATCTATATATCTATCTATCTGTGTCCGTCCGTCCGTCTGTCTGCACCTGCCTCCTCCCTCCCTAACTTATAGTCATTCATTCATTCACCCCGTCTGTCTGCTCTTGCAACACTATATCTTTCCATCCATCTTTCCCGTTCGTCTTTCCGTCCCTCCCTCCCATGAAAAAAATAAATCGGGGCGAAATGACCCATTGGCGAAACGATTCACCACATAAGGGCGAAACTATCCACCCCTAAAATAAAGACGAAACAACTAAGGGCGAAACGACCCGGATTCTTATGCACAGATGCACTTTGTACGCGCCAGGATTGAAGTTTGAAGGCCCACAAGCAACCATTTAGATTATCGAATGTAGGGTTCTTAATAACCTGCATAGAGAGTGACTTTCCCTGCACATGGGGCCTCCAGTTAACGACCCGATCCGAAGGACGGCGCACTGTTTTTGTGTCCTCCCTGCAAATGACACGAAGGAAAGCGTGTTTGGACACCAACTGTTTCCTCGCCCGCCGGTGCATAGGTTACTGCTTATTTAGAAAAAATAAACATAGCGAATAATAAATCACATCACGAAAACATGCCTATATAAAGTTGACCCCCTTAAACCACTTTTTACTCGGCGAGGCGGTTCTAACGAGTACCCACAATCTATGTTTTGAGCAGAAATATGAAAAATATCAGAATTTTTTTATCTGAAAATTTTCATTTTTCGATGGTAAAATTTTCAGTATATTTGAAAAGGTGTGTTTTCGTAATGAGCCACAGCGAATAAAAATAACTACTGAACATAATAATGTTACTGATGCACATAATGTTACTACTGAACATAATAATGCTACTACTGAACATAATAATGCTACTACTGAACATAATAATGTTACTACTGCACATAATAATGTTACTACTGAACATAATAATGTTACTACTGCACACAATGATGCTACTACTGAACATAATAAAGTTAATATTGCACATATTAATGTTACTCGTACTACTGCACATAATAATGATACTACAGCACATAATAATTTTACCACTGAACATATTGCTACTACTGCACATAATAATGTTACTACCGCGCATAATAATGTTACTACTGAAGATATTAATGTTACTACTGCACACAATGCTACTATTGAACATAATAAGTTTACTACTGCACATAATAATGTTACTACTGCGCATAATAATGTTACTACTGCACACGATAATGTTACTATTGCACACAATAATGTTACTACTACATACAATAATGTTACTACTGCACATAATAATGTTACTACCGCGCATAATAAGTTTACAACATCATGTGACAGTCGTGGCGTTCTATAGGTATGCTATTCTGTGCATTTCTGCTCAGATGTATGTAACGAACAGCGTTTGATGGGACCCGTAAGAAAAACTATCCCTTTGAAATTCTGCGAGTCTCTTGCGAATATCAAAGTCCTACATCCGCCTGTGCATCTACGCAGCCTGACTGTGTCATTCGCTATCCACTTACAGAATAATTCGGTACTGAACAGTGTAAAAAGATCCCGTAGATTTTATGGGTAAATACTGGCAACTGGCTGCCAGTAGATGTACCGTACATTTTACGGGCGCCTGTAGATTATTTACAGTAATAATTACGCATTGGCAAGGTAGGTAACGTATAGGACATAGTAGGGATGTGAGCTAACGCACTGTATCTTAAGCTTACACATCTTTACCCCATCCTACAAGGTAGTTCCTGCAAAAGTTCTGTTCTACGGGCCCCCGTAAAAAAAAATACGGTAAAGGCGCTGGCAACCAGTTGCCAGTATTTACCGAAAAAAATCTACGGGATGTTTTTACAGTGATATATAAAAAACAAAGATGTCGTGGCTGGACAGAATGGTTTGAAACTTCGCTGTATACATACGAATTAAGGGTCCTTTTCCAACATAGAACGTGAGTTGTAATAAGTTGTAATAAGCTCATTTATTCGCAACATCTAGAATTCAGTAAATGCACTCCTACACACCTTGCTGCACAATCCCTGTAGACAAAATAATCTTCATAGTTCTAAATAAATGAGTACATGCACCAAACCTGAAATTTACAAAACACTCGAAAAATGCAATTTTGCGTTCATTGCAAGTAAACGGAAGTAGCCGTATTATGGTTGTCAGGAAGTATTGTTTTATTTCTAAAGAGTTTTATACAGTGATCGAGTAAGGTTTTTTCCAGCTATATACAGTTGAACTTCAATAGCTCGAACACCGATGGCTCGTTTACCATGGCTTATTCGAGCTCGTTTTTGAGTCCCTATCCTATTCTTCCGACAGCTCAAGAAAACAAATATTTAGGGATATTTTAAGACTTTTTCCTATTTTTATCATGAAAATATATGTTGTGCGTACTCATTAGAAACCTCATCAAGGTGATTCTAAAGAGTACACCTAATATACCATAATTTTTATAGAAGATCGAAAAGACATCCATATATTATTCCCATTTATCTCCTAGCCTGGCATTATGATTAAACCCTCAGTAGCTCAAACTACCCATATCTAGAACTAATATCCAAAGATGTTCGAGCCATTGAGATTCGACTGTATTTATCTTCACTACAGCTGGTAGTAGTGTCGTGTGGTGGCCGTAGAACGTCTCCTAGACTGGCTCCAGTCTCCAGTGACTAAATATTTTTCTCATAATCCTGTTTGATAATCCACTGTAATAAAACCAAAACAACATCATGACTATAAAGGCTGGTCACTAGTGACCAGCCTTTATAGTCATGATATTACTTTGGTTTTATTTTAGTGGATTATTAAACAGATTATAAGAAAAAATATTTTGTCACTAGAGACTGGAGCCAGTCTAAACGTCTCCCCGTACTTCACTATAGTGTAGTTAATATGTTCTGTTCCTTAGTGATCAATGAGCGGATTCTGGGATTTTTTGAAAATTTGTATTAATGATGAGGCCTAAATGACTGAAAGTAGCTGATCTCGCCCAGAAAACTTGACGCTTAGCTGTTTACAGTTTTATGAGTGTGTTCACTAATCTCAAGGTGTTTTTTTTTTTCTTCTTCTTCTTCTTTCCCTAATAAGTTTATCTATTCCCCTTAAACATCACGAAAACACACCTATATAATTTTGACCCCCTTAAACCCCACTTTTATATAGTTAGTAAAACTGGGGTTTACAGGGGTATACATTATTTTCCTTATTTCTGCTCAAAAACATAGATTGTGGGTACTCGTTAGAACCGCCCCGGAGAGGCGGTTCTAACGAGTACCTACAATCTATGTTTTGAGGAGAAATATGAAAAATATCAGAATTTTTATCTGAAAACTTCCAGTTTTATGGTGGTGAAATTTTCAACATTTTGAATAGGCGTGTTTTCGTAATGAATGTCATAATAACTGTCTGATGCGCACGCAGTCTGCGCAGTTCGCATATGCTTGAAGACAGATTTTCTCTGGTAGCGGCTCCGTCTGTATTCATTACGAAAACACGCCTATTCCAATATATTGAAATTTTTACTACCAAAAACTGAAAATCTTCATATAAAAAATCTGATATTTTATCATATTTCTGCGCAAAACATAGATTTGGAGTACTCGTTAGAACCGCCTAGCCGAGGCGGTTCTAACGTGTACCCACAATTTATGTTTTTGATCAGAAATAAGAAAAACAATGCATACCCCTGTAAACCCCCGTTTTACTATATAAAAGTGGGGTTTAAGGGGGTCAAAATTATATAGGTATGTTTTCGTGATAGAACAGAGGTATGTAAGGTATATTTTCTGTGACGCCACGTAGCAACTACCTGCATCTTGTAATATACAGGAACAACTGCATTAGATGTTATATACCGTATTTTATCCCAACATTGGGTCACCTTAAATCCTTACCATATTTGTCCTAAAATTTGAACAAGTCAATTTTACTACATGTGTTTGTGTCTAAAAACTGCTGGATGAGTGGCAAACTGTGTAGACCCTGATCAGACGCCGCGTTCTGCGGCGTCTGATCTGGGTCTACTATGTTTGCACAGATTTGTCAGTCCCAATTCTTAGTGGTATTACGGTAGCAGGTACATTTGGAACCGTACCATGGATAAAGGGACCTTAGCTTATATACGAACGGCGAAGGCTAAAATCAGCCTTAACATTTACGCAGTCTGATCACGACACCCGCTTCTCACTAGTTATTTCTACAATATAAAGCCATCCGCCAGGCGAACAGCAACTGTCCCGATTAGACCACGTCTCCGCACTCTCTGATCTGTGCACTTGTTGTTTACATATGCTCTGTCTAAGGTCCTTTGTAACGGGATTTCGTTCCGTTTTACAGGATTTATACTTACAGGAATTCATCAGGTCTATATGGGAAACTCATCCATATCTCTTTCAGTCTGCGATAAACGAAGAGTCGGACTAGCCTGTGTATATGTGCAGTCTAATCAGAGTCTTCGCTCTTCGCTGTAAAATTCTTTAAGGTCCAGATAGGATTTAGACACCGGTTTATTTGAGAAGGCATAGTTCTGTAATAATGATATGTTTGGTTTTCAAGTTGCGCACCATATTAATAATTAGCAAGAAAAAATCGTTTATAGACTTTATGCAAGTTATGCAAGGTATGTTCGGAAATGTTAGAACGGTTGATAGAAGTTTGTAGAAGCTGATGTCTGTTTTGATAAACTTGATTATTGTTGCACACATGGGTGACTAATCTTCAAGAATTTTATATAAAAAATCGGATCATTATTATTGCCCTGTTGAGTTGAAACGATATGCTTGACCAATTTTCAGCCATTTTTGATAAGGGAGTTTCGGACAACTTTTCTTACTTCTTGACTGATTTTCTACACATTAGTCCCTTTCTGATAAGGGAGCTACACTAAAAAAAGAAAGAATTTGCCCCCTTCTGAAAAAGGGTCACTCTAAATAGAACAAATTTGGTCTCAATGGGAGCAAATTCTCTCCTTACAGAGTAGACCTCTAATCAGAAGGACTGGGAGTAAATTCTTTTCTTTAAAGTTGACTCCTTTTCCGCAATCAGGGAAGACAATTTAGACAAATCTCTCTCTCTCTCTGTCTCTCTCTGTCTCTCTCTCTCTGATATGTGATGCCCAGAATTTATGCGGTGGGTTAAAAAAAATGTCAAAACGTACAATCGTGTAATACACATACAAAAATCTGGATTCATCGCTGGTATTTCATTATCGACCAATAATTTTTCATACAAAAAAAAAAAAAAAAATCAAACATAAGATTGATAAAGAATATGCCGTGTCTCGAAAAGAAGAGCTTTCTGATTTGGCGCCCGAAGTAACGTTTGACGCCAGCTGACTTTAGAAACACATTGTCTGGACAATAATTCGCCTCGCTAGACGAATTGACATGTACGAGTCTTTATGCTTATGCAGCAGTATTACAAGGTATCCAGATTTTCAAAAATTCGGAATGCAGTAAAAACTCAATGACTCAAACACCGATGACTCGTTTACCGTGGTTAATTCGACCTCGTTTTTGAGTCCTTAGGATATTCTTAAGACAGCTCAAGAAAACAAATATTTAAAGATATTTCAAGATTTAATTTTTTTCCTATTTTATCATGAAAATGTATGTTGTGTGTACATATTAGAATCGCCTCGTCGAGGCGACTCTAATTAGTTCACTCAACATACCATTAATTTATAGAAGATCGAAATGACATCCATATATTCTTCCCATTTGTCTCCAGACCTGGCGTTATAATTAACTCTCAGTGGCTCGAACTACCCATATCTAGAACAAATTTACATGATCCCAAAGATGTTCGAGTTATTGAGGTTCGACTGTATAATATGGTGTCATGAACACTAACGAACAAGCAAAGAATGCTAAGATCTAGGCTATGCGCATACATTCGCCTCGGAGCGCACAAGAAGTAAGGTATCAATCTCGCCCGATGCATTCAATATTTGGTCATTGTTTATTCATATATTTTATCAGCCAAGGCAATCAAAGCTTTTCAGTTCTCTAGTTAATTGGCCAAAGTGTCAAACCGTAAAACTCCAGCCGTATCAGGCAATTAATGCACTGACAGCACTGGTAAGTCGATTGAACTGACAACACTGGTGGGTCGAGTGTAGGCTGGGAAAATAGTCCTGACGGGGACGTAAGACTGTTTCATTTAATCCTTAACTTCCTGTAATTTAAACAAACAATGCAGATCCTGATATGCGGCGTCTGATTTGGGTCTGCACTGTTTGCCAATGCTCCCATCCGGGTTTTACAGATAATTCTCTTTACGCTGCACTCTGACGTCACAGCGGCGAGAATGTCGTGGCTATAAATAACCTGGATTTCGTCTAAAGCGCGCTTGATTACAATGGCCAATGATATTCAAGTTGACAACTATCTTAAGAAAATGTTGGCGTTTGTATACTATGGCTCGATTGTAAACAATCGACCCAAAAATGGTGTTTGACGCGTAAATGCTGGCACAGCGAAGTCCCATATCTGCTATTTTCTCAGTCTAATCATTCGTTAAAAGAACCATTGAATACTGTAGAGCGAAATCACTATTCAGAGTGCATAGATGTTTGTCTGTGGGGCAGAAGTTTGCTGGTTCGAAACCAGCTCAGAACATCAACTGAAAAATGTCTCTCTGTTCACTCAAGGCCATGGGACACCTTTACCTCCACCGAGGCGGGCATCAATTGTTCGCATGTGCTTTAAGCATCATTTTCTTGCCGGACTCTGTTCACTTGAGTCTGAAACCATACATACTCACAAATAAACCTCGGAAAAAAACTTCTGTCCGTCATATCCGTGCACTTTCTTGAAAGCATTTCTGCTTCGCTCGTAAACTGATCTGGCCTTGGAAAATATCTACATTGCAATGGCGTAGTACCTAAGCAGCTGGAAAAGGAAGCCGAGCCGATGCTGATCTAGGCCCTTTGAGACGTGGGTTGATGTATTGGAATGCAAACAGGAAGACACGAGGTTATTTCTCTCATTAGGAAAACACGCCTATTCAAATATATTGAAAATTTACAACCAAAAATGGGAAATTTTCAGATAAAAAATTGTGATATTTTTCATATTCCTGCTAAAATATAGATTGTGGGTACTCGTTAGAACCGCCTCGACGAGTACCCACAACCTATGCTCTTGAGCAGAAATAAGAAAAATAATGTATACCCCTGTAAACCCCAGTTTTACTATCTAAAAGTGGGGTTTAAGGGGGTCAAAATTACATAGGCATGTTTTCATGATATGTACAAATGACAAATGGCGAAAAATCTGCCACAAGTACCTATTCCCCTTAATTAATATTGTCTTCCTGAATTATTGAATGGCTGGATATTGTGTATTACATAATTATTCCCTTGATAAACGGCTGTTTAGTTTAAATTAGCATATGTTGCTACTACCCTACACTATTCTGGTCATAAGGGAGACATGACCATAAACTTATTTAATAATTCAGTAAGGTCGCGCCATTTGGAAAAGGATCTATCGACTTGATATATGCGGTCAGCGAAAGTTCAAAGGCGTTCTCATTCAGATAGCCTGGGACTTTGCTGTTGTTTTAATATTTACGTTTTAGGAGAATGAATACACCAGGAATTTAAGCTGCCAGTTTTCAAAGGGAGAAAACTATTGAAGTTAGGAGTTAATGTCCCTTTCATTACGAAAACACGCCTTTTCAAATATATTGAAAAGTTTACGGCCAAAAACGGAAAATTTTCAGATGAAAAATCCTGATATCTTTTCATATTTTCCGCACAAAACATTGATTGTGGGTACTCATTAGAACCGCCTCGGCGAGACGGTTCTAACGAGTACCATACAATCTATGTTTTTTTTTCAGCAAAATAAGAAAAAAATAATGTATACCCCTATAAACCCCAGTTTTACTGTATAAAAGTGGGGTTTAAGGGGGTCAAAATTATATAGGCGTGTTTTCGTGATGTATTTGAATCCTTTCGAAAATGAGTTTCAATTAAACGGAAGAATTCGCTCCCAGTAGGAGCACACTCTTCCCTTTAAGAGTAGCCCAAAGGTAAATATTTTCATTAAGAGTGCTCTCCCTTGAGTGTAAATAAGTACCTCATAATCAATGGTATTTATTTCGGTATTGCGTCAGGTAAATAACGACAAAGCCTGGGTGCAAAAGAATGACAAACAATCCCTATATGAGAAAATGTCCGTCCAGAGCCGTGTTCGAATCTACGGCTGTAAGATTTGCGGTACAGAATAACTTGGGGTAGGTCCAGTCATGTTTATGTATCCACATATCCCCGTAGTATTGATAGGCGGAGCGTTATTCACCCTTTTCTTACTTAGATCAACTATTGTAAAAGGCAGAGAACGAAAGACTTGCCAGATCAGTTCAGATCACGTCGGCTAGTCTACTGTTTTTTAAACATCACTTGAAAACATTTTTTATTCATTATTTTATTTATTTAAAACATTTTATTAATTATTTTTATTTCTTTATTTATTTTATTTTTTTGTGTAAAATCGGTCTGACCACTGCACTTTCAATAGTAACTCTTCTTTTTATTTTTACAAGAACATATATATTCTGCTTGTCTACATGTATTTTATTTATCGATATCTTATAAGGTACTGTGAAGATTTCAGAACTTTTGAGCAAGTGAAATTCTGAACTACCTAATCTATCGATTTTACTGCATAATTTTCAGGCCGTTTTTCTATGGAAAACATCAAAATATTCATATTTTTAAAGTCAGCGAACAAAAGGAAACCGTGTCTGCATAGGAAGTTAGGTCGAAAGATTGTAATTAAAACATATAAAAACTTTGCAAATACATGTCGTTGAGCAAAATGGATTCGATAGCTAAATTTTAAGCCCTCGACTTTTACCTCTTTTAATGCCACAAGCGATAATAATAGGTTTTTGCAAACAGTACAGATCCAGATGAGACGACTCATAATGAGCCGTCTCATCTGGATCTACGCTGTTTGACATTCAGTCTTTCAACCTTACATATAAACTTCTTTCCAAGCGATAGTTTGTTTAAAAAAAAGGCAGACGACAAATGTCTTCTGCAATTTGGCACCGAAAGAGTTAATCCACTGCAGCAGGGATCACAAAGCCTTGTGGTTCAAAACCCACCAGGAGAAGAAATAAGAGCTATTTTCTTTTGTAATTTCTTTTCCACATATCAGGGATTTCCATCATGGGTTTAGTGACAGATCATCCGGCCCGAAATGTCACGTGATGGAAAACGCGTTAGCATAACTGGCTTCGTGGTAATGAAGACGTTGACATGCGCTGTACATACCTGAGTATTGTTTATATGTAATATTCAGCTGTACGAGTTGAAACTCATTGACTGAAAGTGTAATTTACACCATATGCCTCTGTTGAAGCATTAATCCATTAATGTGTAGAGGTTATCCTGGAATTTTGGTTATTCCATTATTTTTCTAGAGGATTGGAACAGAATCAAGATACGACGAGTTGTTTGAGCTGCCTCAGGACTTTCGCTTTTCATTAACAGATTTTGGTTTAACTTAAACGTTTTACACGTAAACATCGGAAACCAATTACTTCATATCAGCTGATTAGTGCAACAATATTACGCTTCGATTATAGAGTAAAACGGTGAAAAACAGTACCGACATCCATACTTCTAAAATCATTAGTTCATAAGATAAGTAAATTTACGATTAGAAAACATACTTTCTTTATTTGAAAGTAAGATCAGGCCCCGAGGTTATAAAATAAACGTAAAAAAGATTGCCTTTGGAAACCTTTAAAGAACACACTACAGATCAGAAAATGGGAGTCTCGGTTTTATTGAGACTCTTCATAAGCAGTAATGAACACTGCTTACGCCCTCTAGCTAAACTTTTTTCATGCTCAACTCAACAGAACATGAAATTTTCACTGCTAATTTGGCATATTCATATTTATTAGCAGAGAAAATTTCATGCTCAGCTAGGCTTAGCAAGAAAGAATTTACAATTGTTAGTAATCTGAGATTTATTAGCTTGACAAATTTCATGCTCAGCTGAGTTGAGCATGAAAAAAAGTTTTATAACCTCGGGGCCAGGTGTCCGCGGAAAGTAAGCGTCTCATGTAACGGAGGGGTGGGGGTGCAATTCTCTCAAAATTGTTCTACTTCCCTTCTGAAAAGGGATCTACTCTGAAAGAAAGGAATTTTCTCCCTTTCTTTTCAGAGTAGGCCCCGTTTCAGGAGACTGCAGTGCATGGTGTTCAGGACTGAAAACAAAAAGTCACAAATGGTGTCTCACCCTTGTCAAACATGGTGGAAAATGTACTAAACGTATCATTGCATCTTAACATAGACTGGCTCCAGTCTCCAGTGACTAAATATTTATTCTTATAATACTGTTTGGTAATCCATTAAAATAAAACCAAAATAATAGCATGACTATAAAGGCTGGTCACTCTAGTGACCAGCCTTTATAGTCATGATATTATTTTGGTTTTATTTTAGTGGATTATCAACAGGAAAAATAAAACCAATAAAATATCATGACTATAAAGGCTGGCTACTGTATTGACCAGCCTTTATTGTTATGATATTATTTTGGTTTAATTTTAGTGGATTATCAAACAGGATTATAGAGTTTAGTCACTGGAGACTGGAGCCAATCTAACCTTAACACCGAAATGTGGGACAGCTCAGCTGGCACCCAATTTGATGTGATGGTTATTTTCATTGTTACAGTGTTAATATACATGTAGATACAAACGTATCGATATACCCTGGCATGATAGAATTCATTTCCTAATTCGCTGGAATAATAAAACAAAACAGTTTAACCCGGGAAACCTATTATCATTGAAGCATATCGGAGGAAAAGGAATCATGATACATGTGAAGGATAATCCATTATTTCTTCTTTTTTTTTTTTTTGCATATCACCTCTTTATCGTCCGTCATAATATCGAACAGTGTAGACGTTGCAGATACACGCGTTTGTAACCGGATCTACTCTGTTTGTATATCCGATGAGATCCGCACAAAAAAAATCCTTAATGCACAATCTAAAGAGAATAAAGACAAGTCTGCGCATGCGTCTTAACTTTTTGAGTTTTTGCTTTTGCTGTAGAGTCAACAGTATTTAGGTATCCCTCGAACAACGAAAACTTAGATCCGCCCGTGCGGTCCTGTCAGGGCTTGGCGGTTCCGCCAAGCCCATACAGGACCGCGCGGGCGGATCTAGATTTGTGTAATTGGCGTACGCGGAAAGTCCGCTTTTCTAAGAGAGGATTTATATAATCTTTCGATCGACAGCATACCTGTTGGAGTGTATGTCGATGTTGCGGTTATATTCTTCGATTAGCTGTGCAACCGCCAAATTCCGGACTTTAAATGATTCATAGATGACGATGGATTTTACATGACTGGTCGGACACAGGTGAATCTATATTATGTAATGTGCGAAAAAAAGGAGGTCCCGTCAAGCATACAAATCCGATAACTGATGTACAGTCCTTTAATTTTTGAAAGAGTCCGTGGAGCTAAGCAAATAAAAGAGACTGTGACAATACTGTGCAAGCTTGTTTGGACTTTCGCGGTTTATCCGTGTGTTTTGAGGTTTTCTTGTGTCACGACTGAGTGCAGTTTTCGATGTTAGTTAATTTATAAACCATAATAAGTGTTTACATGTAAACAAAGTGGAAACTGTCTTGTTTTGTTAGCTTCAGAGCTGAATAACGATGCATTAGTTCAAAAGCATTTACACCTCTCTGAAGTTAACAGAATAT
Organism: Anodontia alba; assembly: GCA_964016985.1. Taxonomy (NCBI): domain Eukaryota; kingdom Metazoa; phylum Mollusca; class Bivalvia; order Lucinida; family Lucinidae; genus Anodontia; species Anodontia alba. The sequence continues at coordinate 84,254,496 of OZ024834.1, read as the reverse complement.
ATCAGGAATATATCAGTAAGGACAAGGCTTTCAAACTGTCACCATTATGTCAATAAATGGGCAGTTTCTCTTATTCAAATTTTAATATTTAGTTTTCTGGATTCGATTCGTTCTGATATATATCAAGTATCAAGTATTTGCTGAAACAAGACGCATTATAACCCGAGCTTCTATAGTTTGAAAAATAGTATATACACTACAACCTCTTTATAAGACGGTTTGCTATAACACGGTTTTGGATATAACACGGTTCAAAGATGGATCCCAAAAATGTATACATTTTTGTTTGGATATAACACTGTTGTGGTGTATTCCGTTGTTTGATGACTAGTCATATTGTGGAATCGACTTTTCATGTACGGGTGTGATAAAGTTTGTCTTTTTTGTGTGATGCTTATTTTGTGTTCTGTGCACTACTTCTGTTGTGATCTATAAATTCAACATGTATATGGCTGTGATTAAAATAATAGAGAAAACTTCATATTTTAGAATAATCACTTATACACACTATCCTAACATGGATTATTTAAATAGCTGAGGATGCAGTATGCCATCAAAGAAGGAGTATAAATTGAAACGATGTCGGTTTCAATATTCCACGACCGAGGGACAAAACCTTGATGGCGTAACTTTTACAAGATATGCCGTATGTGAGTATGATTGTCCTATGATGTGAAATAAATTTATGATAAATGAGCAAAGGCGTGCGAAACTGAGTCTCTGTGGCATACGTAGAAAGTGAAGACCCAGATCAGACTGCGCATCCGCGCAGTCTGATCAGGGCATTCACTATATGCTTAGAGACTGGACATTCCGGAGTCTAATTACAGTAGGAACACAATTTATCTTTACAAAAACACTTAACAAGCTCATTCATGAATTCTGACTTAATATGTTATTATATTCTATAACAGTCTGACCTGGGTCCTCGTTGCCCGCGTATGTTCTGGAAACACCCTCTCTTGTGGGTTGATATTATTAATATAGGTATCGTTTGTCATTTCACTGTAAAACTTGTTGTGTGATATGCTGCAAAATCTCAGAGTATTTCTTCTGATGTACTTTAGCAAGTTCCATTTTATACCCCGCCATACGACAGCGGCGGGGTACTATGGTTTCACGTTGGCCGTCCTGTGTCTGTCCGTGCGTCCGTCAGTCGTACCTCCGTCCGTCCGTCCGCCCGTCCGTATTTCGTTTCCGGATAATAACTTGAGCAAACATCAATGGATTTTCACCAAACTTGGTATGTGCATTGATATTGTGGAGATCTGGTTTGGGATTACTAATTGGCAAATTTTGACGGAGTTAGCTGCCCGAGACACGCCAGTATTTTCGTTTCCGGACGATAACTTGAATTAAAGTCAAAGGATTTTAACCAAACTTGGTACATGCATTGATATTTAGGAGATCTGGTTTGGGATAGCTAATGGGCAAATTTCGTCAATGTTTGACAGAGTTATCTGCCCGCGACACGATAATGCGGGACATTATAGTTTAACGTTTTTTATTTAGATTTATCATGTTTTCAAATTACCGTCATCCTGGCCAGGAAAATTATATTGGAAAACCTAACAAATAAAAGCCGAACAAGTTTCAGAAGAACTTTTCTCTAAAGAACTTGTGTGGAGGAGGTTGTTCTTTGATATATTTAGTCTTAAGATAAACAATCGGCTACAAAGCATACAAAAACAAGGAAGACAAAGTATTCTGATAAGATTTTATCAGTCATTGTTAAAATTCTTACTTCAGAATAGAACGCTAGCATGAAAGCATCTTTCGTAGTGATGTTTAGACTTCTATTAGTCTCTCCTGCTTAAAATATCATTTCATTTAGATTTTGTCTTTTCTCAGTCATATTGCAATTAATAAAGATCTATGTGTAGTCTGGCTGGTAGACTTACACAAATCCCTCCTGTTTTTTTTTTTTTTTATATTTTTTTCTGTCATATTGCAGTTTATAAATTAATCTGTAGTTTGGAAGGAAGTATTAAAGAATGATGTAAAGAGTTTCGAACACAGAATATATACATTAGAAAACATGCCTATTCAAATATACAGAAAATTTCAGCTCCAAAAACTTAATTTTTTCAGATAAAAAACTCTGATATTTTTCAAATTTCTGCTCAAAACATAGATTGTGGGTACTCGTTAGAACCGTCTCGCCGAGGCGGTTCTAACGAGTACCCACAATCTATGTTTTTGAGCAGAAATAAGAAAAATAATGTATACTCCTGTAAACTCCAGTTTTAGTATATAAAAGTGGGGTTTAAGGGGGTTAAAGATATATAGGCATGTTTACGTGATGTTAAACATGAAAAATATGAAAATGATCATCAGCCAAAGTAATATTGAAAACATAGACTGGCTCCAGTCGTTTCTGAAATCTGCATTTTTTTTTTTTTTTTTTTTTTTTTTGTGTGTGTGTCTTTGTCATTTTTTATCACTTACTGTAGCTGTATTTGTCTCTTCAATCCCATTTCACTGTTTTACTGCAGAAACCACTAAGGGGCATGACTTATCAAATCATTATAAGCTGTACTTGATTGTATAACTTTGAAAAGAAAAGAGAAAGTGATAGAAAAGATAGAGTCTGGAGACAGACTATTGGAAACATTGTGACAGATTACGCTTGAAAAAAAAACAACAACAAAAAAAAAACAAAAAAACTGGCTGAGCAGACCCTGTGGATGACGCATTTATTTGTAACCCTGTTGGTCACATGGTGCACAACGAAAGATAATGGCCCTTACGCCATATGTGGACAATGAAGGTCCTGATCAGACTGCGCATGCGCAGTCTGATCAGGGCCTTCATTGCCCCCTGACAGAATCAATGGCTACTGTAAAATGCATTAATCAATACAGACGCCTTACAGACATATATTTTATTTTAAATTTTGATATTCAATAATTCTTCATGCGCACATTGAAGACTACGATCAGAATGTGCAGATACGCAGCCTAATCCGGGACTTCGCTGTCCGCATATATCCAGAATGCACATTTTCCTATGGTGGGGTTAATATAAAAAATAATATTATTCATGTTACTAGCATTAATATTATTATTATTTTATTCTGTAAAACGTTGCAGGACATGCAGCGAAATTTCAGAAAGTGTTTCTTCAGATGCTATCACAGGAAATGGGATCCCACTTTCTTTAAGGTTTAAGCATCCGGGTTGCCGAGTGGTTAGCGCTCCCGATTTCGGATCACGACTCCCGTATCCAAATCCCGGGGGTAGAGGAATTCAGCCTATGACTGACTGTACGGAGCTTCACTGCACAGAGCCTTTCATTATCGCCCTTCCATCGTCTCGAAATGACTCAAATAATGTTGAAAGGGGCGTAAAACTCTTAAATCATGATCAGTTCTTTAAGGTTTGTGATATATATTTTCAGATTAGCCTACAGCCTACTATCCGATCATGGACATGTAATTTATATTGCGAAAACCAACAAATGAAAGCTAGAAAGTTTCGGAAAAAAAAAATACTTCTCTGAGTAGAGTATATCACTTTTCGATATATCTTGTTTTAAGATAAACTGTCGGTTACAAAGCATATAAAAACAGGGTAGACAAAGAATCCTGATAAGATTTTATCAGTCATTGTTAAGATTCTTACTTCATAATAGAACGCCAGCTTGAAAGCATCTTTCAGGGTGATGTTGAAAACAGTGTCTTAGATTAAACATGAATAAAAAAAAAAGTAGTGCTAAGCAGACCGTGCAAATGCACGTGTTAATCCTTAACCTTGTTGTTCGCATGACGTGCAACCCAAGAAAAGGACCCTTATACCATGTGCAAGCAATGGCCCAGATCAGACTGCGCGCATGCGCAGTCTGATCTGGGCCTTCATTGCCCGCTAACAGAATCAATGACTACTATGGAACGTATGGGCGAACAGAGGTCCATTCAATCTGTGAGGGATGCACAAGCTGGTCTGGGCACTGACTGTTCACATATGGCCGTTTTCTTGCTTTACACATAACATGTATTGCTTTCACCCTGGGGGAACTGAAAGGGTCAGTCGGACACTACCATAATAAAACACTTTGTTTGTCCGTACGGATTTGATTCTAGATGCTTTGTTAGTGTACGAATGCCTGGGATCATAATAGTCACTTTAGCCGCTGCTATGACTAAATTCAGGATTTCAGACTTTATTGTAACGTGCAAAAAAGTGTGCTAGTAGTGTTACCAGATTCATTATTTTTCTATATTTGAAAAGCTTATCTTTTATGCCTGTAATTTGCTAGAATTTCAAAAGCATTTCCTTCAAATATGTAAATTTATGCATTATATAATAAACAGTAAATGCCACAAAATATTGCATTCAGCAGCAAACAATTCCATTTCATCTGCCAAGCGAATACGGTTCACTTAATTTTAAAAGCAACGGATTTTGATCTTTCTGAAACGTTTAATTAATTTAATTACATGGCTTATTCCGATTTTCACTATGTCACATTCCAATCTGCAGTACTGTCGTAACGCTTTCACAATGAACATAAAAACACAACGTACCAAAATTAATAAAAATCTACAGTCACGGAACACAGGCCCCTTACTGCGTGATATCAAGGGGTGAATGACATAAACGGAACTCCATCAAAAATGGAACGAATTAACGAAAAGATACTGCAATATATAGAAACATCGCTTTAGAACGGTCAACAGGATAGCGGTTGGGGGTGGGGTGGTGGGTCGTGGGAGGGGCGGTCTTAAATTGGTTTTATTGTCCCCTAATCTCATCCCTTACGAAAATTCTATTCTGATGAATTATTGGCCTGCGAATTAAGTGCGAAAGACATGCACTACCTGAATCACAGTGTCAGTTGGGCCCATTTGACTTAAGTATTGGTAAGAAACACTCAGTTTGGCGTATATCCCTTATCTGCAGTGTTATTTTTTGCGTATATGGGCACAGTGGTATTGACAGGAAAGATAAGCGTTTTACTTTTTGCACGTTGTGTTTACGCATAATGTTTACATTTCACACACACACACACACACACACACACACACACACACACACATATACATACATATATATATATATATATATATATATATATATATATATATATATATATATATATATATATATCCAAACACGATCAGTTATCAAGTCGCAGCGGGCTATATAATATGGGCCCGAAAAGGGCATAATCTGTTTTCCAACTATTTCAACTCATGTAACTTTTATTTGTAAATTTTACATTTTTTATTTATTTATTTTTTTTTTTAATAGAAAACCTCTGAAAAAGGCGAAAGCCGAAAGGCCTCAGGTAAACAAATCATTTGCATATATACACTGAAGGACTTTGATAACGCAAAAAAATTGAAATTCATAAAATAATTTATTTTTTTGCTCATCAATTCGGTTGAAAATAAGCAAAACAAAAACATCAGCATGTTAGTGAACCTGGTTCTAAATTTCATCCCAAAATATTGAATAATGTGAGAGTAACAGTCCATCAAATATCAATACCCTTACATTCAAAAGTAGCAATTAATAGCGAGTGTAACTGTCATTTGCCGCTATGCATGCAGTACATCTCCGCCTCATCGAAAGGACAAGGTTTGCCATTACTTGCTGAGGAATGTTATTCCATTCATTGATCAAAGCGTTGGTAAGTTCATTTACGTTCCTAGGCGGCTGACGTCAAGCGCTAATTAAATGCGTCTGGCCAGCTCATCCCAGGCATGCTCAATCGGAGACATGTCTGGAGACAAAGACGGCCAATCTAGCACTGGAATCCTATTTGTTGCCAGAAAATTGACAGTGAGGCGGGCACTATGAGCTGGGGCATTGTCATGTTGGTATATAAAGTTACCTCTCCTATAATTTTGTCTTAAAATGGGTAATGCCACAGGACGAAGAACGTAATCAATGTAACGCCTAACATTTACATTTCCATTTAAGATAACAAGGTCAGTTTTGTTAAATTGGGTTATACCAGCCCAGACGTGAACATTGCCACCACCACCACGGTTACGTTTCTGAACACAGTTCTCCGAAAACCGCTGACCTCGTTGACGGTACACTCTTGTACGGCCTCGCAGTTTTGCACATTAAACTTGGACTCATCGGTAAATAAAACTGATCCCCACTGCCTGCGATTCCATCGTAAGTGAGCCCGAGCCCAGTTTAACCTCACCGCCTTATGTCTGTTGGTCAAAATGCAACCGTTTTTAGGTCTGTGGCAACGGAGCCCAACTTCTCGAATTCTCTGCCGAACTGTACGAGCATGGATTGGGCGTCTGCAATGAAACAGTTTAAAATTTTGTCTAGAAATTGGGTCGTGATTTAAAACAATTGTAATTAGATCGTTTATTACAAACATGAAACAACTTACCCTTGGAGTCCAATTGTTCGTCTGGCACTGACGGTAGTCGGTCGGAATGGAAACTTTCGATGCAATCGACATAAGTTGTCGTCTTGACGTCGGGTTGTTATTCTTCGCTGACCAGGCCTGCGTCGATCTTTAACTGACCCAGTGGCCTGGTAACGATCTCTGAGGCGAAGAATAGTTGACGGATGGCAATTATAGTGTCGCGCGACGTCAGAAACACGTACCCCGGCTTGTAGCATTCCGATTGCGCCAGATCGTTCATGTTCGGACAAACGTGGCATGATTAATAAAGTAATAGAAGTAAAGCCAATTTGTTTTTATATACGTAAGACTACAAGCTACACGTGGAATGGTAAAATATTTTGCTTCATAAATTCGTGGGGGGTGCCATGTGCTAAACCGGGTAAAACAACGATCGCATAGCTCGTGGTGGCCAGTGCCTAAAAACGACGGTATCTAATGTAGATATAAGCAGGCTGTCGTTACCAATCGATTTTACCCATTAAAGAAGACTAAAAATATTCGTGGTGTTAAAAAATAAATTTTCATTTTTTTTTTTTTTTTTGCGTTTTCAAAGTCCTTCAGTATATATATATATACACACACACACCAGAAAAGAATCCAGAAAACATCAAAGAATTTATTCTTGAAGAGTTAATAGGCTACCGTAGAAATGCTTTTTTAACTTTATTGGATAATTACCATTGTGAAACAAAGGGAAATAGCACCTAAAGGCACTAAATCCTTTGTCCCTATTCATGCTACTTGCGAATAACTGATTGTTGACTGTTTACAAGTTCATAATACTTCTGGTGAGAAGTCTATAGATCAATGATTGATTCACGTCAAATTTTGCGAACACAGAAGACGCATGTTAGCCTGCGCAGCACAATCTGAGCAGGGTTTTCTCCGTTCATCTGCGTAGAAATACCGAATGCTATAGAATTTTACAGCGAAAATTCAAAGGGCCCGATTTGACTGTTGATGTGAGCCTTTGCTGTTCTCATAAGCGGAAAAGTCCCTATCTTCGTGGTATGGTTTGTTGCGCATTCTTGTATTGTGCACAGCTTCATTCAGAAATAATTGACGCTTAAGGGAACAGGATAAACTTGAAAGATTTATCACCGTTTCCGCCAAGGAAGACAATATTTTACTTCCTATTTTCTTTCAGTCTTCACACCAACCCCATTCTGAAAAGGGGTCTACTCTAAAAGGAAAGAATTTGCTGTATAAAGAGGAGCGAATTCTTTCGTTTTAGAGTGGGCCACTTTTCAGAAGGGGAACAAAACAATTTTATAAAGAGTTACCTCTTCTGAAAGTGTATAAATTCCTCTTAAGACGTTTTCTTGTATATATAATTATATCATTAACAAAGCAAATTGTGAGCCGAGTCGGAAATACTGGGCTTGCGCATAAGCATTTGAAGAGCGGAGGTTCATAGAAACTTATACAGTGTGCATTCTCGCAGGCTGGTCAGTGCATTCACGTTTCGTATACACAGTATCGTATTTACCTTAAGGTTTTGACCCACAGACCTGAGCAAATAGTGTAGATCCAGATCAGACGCCGCGTAACGCGGCGTCTGATCAGGGTCTTCACTATTTGCCATCAATGCAGCAGCTTTCAGATTCATCAATGGACTGGAAAATTTGAGTTAAAAAATGAAAATTTTAGGAAAAGCACTATATGATAATTAGTGAAGGTGTCCGAATATCTACGGAAATTACGGCATTTCTGCACGTGTAGGCCAGTATCGAAGACATCAGACTGTGCGACAAGGCATGCCGATTTCAGCATTCACTGTTCACTTGTACGTTACGTTAAACTTCACCCCTCAGTCAAGTTATGAAGTGGACTCGTCCATTTTTAAGTTTGGATATGACCATTGTTGCGAATACAGGTGATCGTACAAATTTAAAAACAGAATGGGAAACTGTAGATCCTGATGAGACGGCTCGTTATGAATAAAACTGAAACCAGAGTGACAAACAGCGTAGCTTCAGATGAGCCATCTCATTTGGATCTACGCTGTTTGCTAACTTTTCTGGTTCTGTAAGGTTAAAAGGCTTGAAACTCTTTATATCTGACACGGCTTAGCAAATCATTTTCCCACAAAATTAACCTTTACCACTCTCTGGACTATTTCAGCAAACGACGAATTGACGATATTTTTTCTTATTTTTCCCAGAAAATAGGCTCTGACATTTCATGCAGATTGTCTCCTTAGGAGGAGACAATTTGCATGAAATGTCAAAGCCTATTTACTGGGAAATATAAGAACAATATTTCAATTTGTCGTCAGCTGATTTGTACACAGCATGGAGAGCGTTAAGCAGCTAGATAGTTGGACATAGGCCAGTATTAAAAATGATAACATTTCTGCTCCTTCCTGTTTTTAGGGGGAAAAACTTCACAATCCTGCTACTAACGATTTTTGTTCTTCCCCATTCATTTGTTAGTACATAGTTTTCACATTATTTTCGAACCCCCGGAGACCCATATCTATTATACATACTGCTAGATAAACGCGAAAAGTGTATGACTGACCTTGGTTTTTTTACAGCCGTGTATATGAATACCCTGTTTCCAAGCACTAAATTCATTAATATCCCTATTATCTGGAATTGTCTTATTAGCTTCAAACAAAGATCAGTAATTGATGGAATTGAGCATAATGTTGTCTAGAAGACTGTTTTCGTTCGTCATTCTCTCTGCAGTCCAAAAATATAGTAAAACCTCAATTACTCGAACACCGATGGCTCGTTTACCATGGCTAATTCGAACTCGTTTTGTAAGTTCCTAGGAAATTCTCTTGATAGCCCAAGAAAGCAAATATTTATGGATATTTTGGGGAACTTTTCTTATTTTATCATAAATTGTATGTTTTGTGTACACATTAGAATCGCCTCGATGAGGCGATTCTAATGGGTACACTCAACATACATTTATGTTATAGAAAATCGAAAAGACATCCCTAAATTATCCAAATTTGCCTTCTGACCTGGCGTTATGATTAACCCTCAGTGGCTCGAACTACCCATGTCTAGTACAAATTTATATGGTCCCAAAGATGTTCGAGTTACTGAGGTTCGACTGTATATCGACTGGATGAATTTCCAAGACAAAGTGCCTAGCGTCCCAAACGATGGGACTTAAGTAAACAGCACAGACCCAGAACGCGGCATCTGATACTGTTTTCACGGGAACGTAAGAATTTCTGTGGAAGAAATAAGGTCAAGTTAACCAAGGGGGAGGGTATACTTTCAGCGGAGGTTCTGCTCTAAAAGGAAAGAATTTTCTCCCCTTGGGAGTATATTATTTCACTTTAAGAGTGGAGCCCTTTGCAGAAGCGATTGGATGTGCGGGAAAGCAAATATGAAGTCACAAAAGCTCTCTCCCTTATAAAATGGCAGAAAAAAAAACAAGTGTGTTAAGACCCCTTAAATAGATCAAAGAACTGACAGCACTGGTGGGTCGATTGTCTCTGAGTGTAGGCTGCGAAAATGGTCCTGAACGTGAACGTGGACGTAAGACTGTTTCATTTAATCTTTATAATTAAGGCAAACAGTGGACACCCTGTTCAGATATCGCGTTCTGTGGCGTTCAATCTGAGTCTAAACTATTTGCCAATGTCCCAGTCCAGGTTTTACAGATAACCATCTTTACACCGCACTCTGACATCACAGCGACAAGAATAGCGCGGCTATAAATAATCGTCACCTGGATTTCGTCTAACTGGCGGTCAATTGATCAATGATAATCATGTGGACAACTACCTTAAGGAAATTTTGGCGTTTGTACACTATGGCTCAGTTGTAAACAATCGATCCAAAAATGAACCTGTGCAATGAGTTAGACAAAAGAATCCACTGGGCATTGACGGGTTAATTGAGTTGTGTCATGAGAAACAAAGGTATAAGAGTATGCGGATAGCGAAATTACAGATCAGTCTATGCTTGACCAGGGTATTTGCTGTCCGCTTACAGGAACATTGGATACTGTAGATTATATCAGTTTAGGTATAGTCGAATCTGAATGAATCGAACATCTTTTGGACTACGGTAATTTGTTCGAGATGTGAGTAGTTCGAGCCACCGAGGGTTAATCATAGCGCCAGGTCATGAAGCAAATGGCGATAATTTAAAAAAAATCTTTTCAATCTTCTACACAATAATGTATGTTGAGTGAACTCATTAGAATCGCCTCAATGAGGCTATTCTAATGAGTAAACACAACATACAATTTCATGATAAAAAAAGAAAAAATCCCTAAATATTTGTTTTCTTGAGCTATCGGAAGAATTTCGTTGGGACTCAAAAACGTGTTTGAATTAGCCATGGTAAACGAGCCATCGGTGTTCGGGTTATGAAGGCTCGACTGTATTTCGTTTATTAAGATATTTTATATGCATTATGCATTTGATAATGACTTACGTAGATCTTCCTAAATTTTATCCTTTCATTGCATATACATGTTAAAATAAGTCCTTTTTTTTCAATGGTCCGAATGGTATTTACAAACAGACAGAGGTACATGTAGATGTTTAAAGCAGTCGGGGACCCATAGCACTTTGGGGTTATTCCATGGTCTATTGTTGTCGTGCATATTTTTAACGCTACCATGCACCCAGGGGCAGATAGAGGCAGCGACGATTGTGTTATATTCATGTGTTTGTTTCATGGATCACCCACGTCTGTCACCAAGCGCCTCCTTATCCACATTATACTCAACCCAGGGCACGTCGTGTATCAGCTAGGTATACTAGTGATTCGAAAACTTTCTCGGCCTAAACGGGATTCGAACCTACGCTCTTCCGCTTGCACGTGGTTTATTTATTTTCTATGTTCCCATGATATTGGAGCCAGCGCATGATAAAACCAACCAAATGGCATGTGCGTCCAGTGAGGACTCAGATCAGCCTGGGCATGCGCCCAATCTGATCAGTCTTCGCTATGCACTCAATGGGTAGCCAAGGACCCAAGCTTCCTTCATGCGGACAGCGAAGACACTGATCAGACTGGGCGGATGCCCAGGCTGATCTGAGTCTTCGCTGGGCGCACGTCATTTTATTGTTTTTGTCTTGCGCCGACTCATATACGATAATTATTAAATTTGCGGACTTAATGGATCAAATTAGTTTATATTCTTGCACTCTGATGATAAATAGATACTCAAATGTTAATCCTTACCGTTTCAAAGAAATGAAAACTGGGCGTAAATAGGTTTGAGGTAAAGGAAAAAGGAACTCACAGAAGTTGTCTACCTTTTTAATAAAAGGTGCAAAGTCCACCTTAAGAAGTAAGGATTATCAAGTCCTCTTAAGAACTACATGTGTTATAAAAAGCAAATATTAGAAAACTGGAACTCGTCATCGATACGACGTTGTTCAAAGCTGCTTGCACACTGAGTAGTTTTGACTTCAATTTTCATATGTCATCAGTTGCTTTTTCTCCTGAGCCTTCTAATTAGATCTATGGCTTGAGCGGCTGTTGTAAACGTGTATTCTTTTGACATTTTAGCATCTTGTTAAACTTTACTGTTGTATAAATCAAAGAACTGACAGCACTGTTGGGTCGATTGTCTCTGAGTGTAGGCTGAGAAAATGGTCTTGAACTTGGACTTAAGACTGTTTCATTTAACCCTTAACTTCTTGTAATTTAAGCAAACAGTGCAGACCCTGATCAGACGCCGCGTTCTGCGGCGTCTGATCTGCGTCTGCACTGTTTGCCAATGTCCCAAATTCAAATGTCCCAGTCCAGGTTTTACAGATAACCCACTGTCAACAGCACCTTGACGTCACAGCGACAAGAATAGCGCGGCTATAAATAACCAATACATGGATTTCGTCTAACGCGTGGTTTGATTACATTGGTCAATGATATTCACGTGGACAACAACCTTATGGAAATTTTGGCGTTTGTTAACTATGGCTCGATTGTAAACAATCGAATCAAAAAAAGAATTGACCCGCTGCGGGGGGGGGGGGGGGGGGGGGGGGGGGGAAACATACCTGCTGACATGTGTGCCCAACGAAGACTCAGATCAGCCTGCGCATCCGCGCAGTCTGATCAGAGTCTTCGTCGTCTGCATGACGACGCTCTGAATCTTCGGCTGTCCAAATTGCACCCATTGAAGATTCTGGTCAGACTGCTCGAATGCAGTCACTCTAATACTTTCTATATATGACAAAAGCTTTAGCGTCATTGAAAGGGAGATGCGTACCATATCGCATATACGAGCCCCAGCACGTGAAATTGTACCTTTAGGCTCGTCCACCCAGCAAAGATATAGAGACACCTGCGCAGACTCATATCAGAGTCTTTACACTACGTACTGTAGCTAGGCAAGGGACCCAGGTGAGGACCCAGGCATCTTCAGGCGGACAACGAAGACTGATCAGTTATAGGCTGATCGAAGTCTTGGCTGGGTACACTTGTCCGAAGGTGCATATTGTCTCAGAAAAGCGTGACATTTTCTTGGTATTTTCACATATTGTTTTACTTACTAGGCACCCATGCAGAAATAAAATTTTGAGTCAAGTTTACATATAAACCTTTAATAATTACAGCGCTTAGCAAAAACTGTAGCAGACGACATTTTGTGTGTGTGTGTGTGTGTGTGTGTGTGTGTGTGTGTGTGTGTGTGTGTGTGTGTGTGTGTGTGTGTGTGTGTGTTTCAGTGAAAATAAGGCTTGGCATTCATGTAAATCGTCTACCTAGCATGTGAAATGTCAAACCTTAATTTATCTGCGAAATACAAAAAAAAAAAAAAATAAATAAATAAAAATAAAATAAAAATAAATGAATAAATAAATTTAAAAAAATAATAAAATAAAATAAAATGTGGTCTGCAGTAGTTGCGATTAGCACTCTAAAGGTTAAGACGAAAAAAATAAAATAAAAATAATCCTATACTTTTGTAGCTGTGTTAACAGGTCAAAGATCTCGTCCTCTTTACAGGAGTCTCTGTAGGGTGCGAAGATTCAAACATAAAAGAAATACACCAGCAGTAATTCGGTGAAGCGGTTTTGTACATTTTACATACAGGATGATCTCCAGCAAAAAAAAAATCATTTTAGCCATCGCACGACAAAACCTACAACAAGACTTGTGCGACCAGTGAAGACTCTGATCATCCTGCGCATCCGCGCAGTCTGATCAGAGTCTTCGCTGATCGCATATGCCTTCTACAGCCTCCAGGCTATCTAAAACGGGATAAACGAAAACCCTTGTCATACTGGGTGGATGGACAGGCTGATCTGAGTCATTGCTGGTCGCACAGGTCTTATTGTAGGTTTTGTCGTACGCTGGTTCATTTGTCATCATAACTATATATTTTAAAACACGTAATAAAGTACTAGAAAATCATAATTCACTTTTAATATTTGTACGGTTGTTCTGTCGCTGAATCGATTTATTATGAAAACATAAAAGGCAACTATCTGACAAATTGGCTTGTAAAAAAAAGGAAATCGTTCCACTGTGATATCAGCCTGGACACTGATAAAAAATACCTTTCGATATGCGAAAAGCGCTCATGAAGGCTTAGACTGGCCCCAGTCCCTAATGACTAAATTTCTTTTTTTTTTTTCTTTTTTTTTAATTCTCTTTGATATTGACACTGAAATAAAACTAAGGCAATATTAACATGCTACAATTATGAAGCACTGGTCTCCAGTGACCAGTACTTCATAATCGTAGCAAACCAATACAATATTAACATACTATGATTATGGAGCACTGGTCACTAGTGACCAGTGCTTCAGAATCGTAGCATGTTGATATTGCTTTTGTTTTATTTTAGTGTCTGTACCAAACATAATTGTAAACATTAATACATTTAGTCACTAGGGACTGCAGACAGTCCACCGAAGGCTGTAAACAGCGGGCAGTGATGATCCTGCATAGATTGTGTGGCATAGCATGTGGTGTACTGAATCTGAAAGAAATATGAGCTTCATCACACAAAATGAACCCTTAACTTATATACGAAAAGCAAAGGCCCTGAGTAGCCTGTGCATCCACGCAGAGTTATCTATGCTTTCGCTTTTCGCTTGAAATTCAGTAACCTCGATAAAAACTGGCATCCAAAATTCCATCCGCTGGCCTCGGTGGCTCAGTTGAATGCGCGTCCGACTGGTGATCAGGAGGTTGCGGATTCGATCCCTGCTGGGTCGGCAACATTCTTTCGTGGAGATTGATCATGAAATAATTTCTAGGGTCATTCTCTCCCTTCCGCTGATACAAGAAGGGCAGTTGTCAATTTCTGGCGAAATAATGTGTACACTACTGGTTCGCTTAGAGGACTCAGCCTGCCCAATAACAGTGCGGTTAAGTAAACCTACCGCGCTCGACCCAAATAGGTTGACTGGGCCGTAAAACCTGAACACAAACAAACAAACAAATCAAAATCCCATTCTAGTTGGACGGGTATGCAGTCCAGATAATGCTGGAATTTAAAGTGAAAAGCAAGGACCCAGGCCAGCCTGGCCTGGGTTTTTGCTTTTCACTAACAAGAAAACAAGTTGATTTTCCTACAGCGCGTCCCGTTTAATTCATTCAATTATATCTGATACCTTTTTGTTCCGGGTATTTGCCACAGCACATTGATTTTTTTTTATTATTTTGAAAAATGATACAAATATTAATAGCTACCTGTTGCGTTCGGTTGTTAGCTTACGGTGTTTTATACAGTCGAACTTAAATGGGTCGAACATCTTTGGGCCATGGAAATTTGCTTTAGACATGGGTAGTCCCAGCCACTGATGGTTAACATAGCACCAGGTCAAGAGACAAATGGGAATAATTCAGGGATGTTTTTTCGATCTTCTGTAAAATAATGGTATGTTATGTGTACTCGATAGAATCGCCTCGATGAGGTGATTATAATTAGTATACACAACATACATCTTCGTAATAAAAATGAGCCAACGCATGACCAAACCTACAAAATGGCATGTGCGCTCAGCGAAGACTCAGATCAGCCTGGGCATCCGCTCAGTCTGATCAGAGTCTTTCTTGTCCGCGTGAAAAAAGCGTTGGACCTTAGCTAGCCATTGAGCGCACGGCAAAGACTCTGATCAGACTGTGCGGATGCCAAGGCTGATCTGAGTCTCCGCTGGACGCACATGCCATTTTGTAGGTTTTGTCATGGCCTGGCTCAAATAAGAAAAAAATCCCTAAAGTGTCTCTGAATATTTGTTTTCTTGAGCTGCCAAAAGAATTTCCTAGGGACTCCAAAAACGAGTTCGAATCCGCCACGGTAAACTAGCAATTGGTGTTCTAGTGTTACTGTACAGTAGGAAAACAGGACTATAGGCAGTTCTTTCTAATTTTCCCATGCAGTCCTGTTTTTAAGACTGAGAACAGTCCGGTAAAAGATAAATCAAAAGACCTTTTGTCGAAAAACAGCATTATCTGTAGTTTGTTGATTGCTTTGTGGCAGGCAAAAATGATTGATTGAAAACTGAAACTAAAATGATCATCGCTAACAGGTTCGATATTTTATCTGGTCCGAATTCACTGTCCTGTAAGCAAAGGAATATGCTTGTGGAATAATGATGATGATAACATGTAGCAGCAGAGGCTCATAATTCTACTAACTATAAGCCTACTGAGCTTTCTATGCTCTTTTCACACCATGACTAACACACACACACGCACGCACGCACGTACGCGCGCGCACATACGCACACACAGACAGGATGCAATACGAGGTCCGCAATTTGTGTGTTATATAATGACCATCTATTTCTTCCCGTACGTCATGTGAAGGTCCCCATTGAAACAGAGATTCCGATTTTCGTACTTTATGTTTTTGTTTTTTTTTTTTTTTTTGTTTCCCATAGTAACTTTTATAGTTTTTTTTTCCTTCACTGTAGCTGAGTTATGTGCTATTTGGCGCTCGTAAAATGTCTTCCCGTATTTCATCATAGTGCAGTTTTTGGGTCGATTGTTTACAATCGAGCCATTAGAATACAAACGCAAAAATTTCCTTACGGTAGTTGTTCACACGATTATCATTGACCAATGTAAATCAAACCGCGCGTTAGACAAAATCCAGATAACGGTTATTTATAGCCGCGCTATTCTTGTCGCTGTGACGTCTGAGTGCTGTTGATAGTGGGTTATCTGTAAAACTTGGACTGGGACATTTGGAACATTGGCAAACAGTGCAGACCCAGATCAGACGCCACAGAACGCGGCGTCTGATCAGGGTCTCCATAGTTTGCTTAAATTACAGGAAGTTAAGGGTTAAATGAAACAGTTTTAAGTCCCCGTTCAGGGCCATTTTCCTAGCCTACACTCAGAGACAATCTACCCACCAAAGCTGTCAGTACTTTGAATTATTTTTACTTTCCCTGGGATCATTGAACCCATTTTGATATCTTGGTAAATCGAGTTCCACTTAAGCTGGTGCTGAGAGAGGAAGTGGTGGGGGTTGGGGTCGCGTATGCATTCCCATAAAGTATATTGCTCTGTCATATGAAGTCTCAGTGAAAGCAAGACTTCGATTTTGTTCGGCGTTTCCAAAGGCAACCTTTATTGATTAGACCTGCTTCGCGGGTCTCAGCAGCTATAGTGGATCGGTGGGGGAAACGCCACCTACCTAATGTCTGTGGCTGCTGTGTTACGCATGTCATGGTGATTGATGCTTCCGTGGAGATGCCTACAACCTTCTCTTCACTATCTTTTGTGCTGTGGGTGAAGTGCATTTGAGACACGTGCAAGCGTGCGTGCGCTCAGCACACTAAATGTGATACGGTTATCTGTTTATTTCTTATGCGGGCCATTTGGACATTTGCCGTTAAAGTTTACCATTCTCTGGGAACATTCAGCAGACGACAAATTGATTATATTTTTTCTTATTTTTTCCAGAAAATAGGCTTTGACATTTCATGCAAATTGTCTCAACAGGCTTTGACATTTTGTACAAAATGTTTCGATACACTTTGACATTTTATACAAATTGTCTCTATAGGCTTTCACATTTTATGCAAAACGTCTCTGGGTTTGACATTTCATGCAGATTGTCTCAGTCGGCTTTCCAAAATTTTCTTTATAGGCTTTGACATTTCATACAAATTGTCTCTGTAGGATTTGACATTCCATACAAATTGTCATAAAATGCTTTGACAGTTCATCCGAATTGCCTCAATAGGCTTTGACATTTATGCAAATTATTTCTATATGCTTCGACATTTCATGCAAATAGTCTTATTAGGCTTTGACATTTCATACAAAATGTCTCCTTAGGAGACTTGTATGTAATGTCAGCGTCCGATTTCTGAGAAAAATAAGACAAATGTTTCCAAATGTCATCTGCTGATTTTTTTACCCAGCGCGCGAAGCGTTAATAGGTTACTGAAGCTCAACCTTCATTAAGGCTCTATTCCGTTACCGGTATAACCGGTTGTGCGGTGTGTTCATGTTGCGGCTATGTGTCGGAATTAATCGATAATCAATAAACAAAGAAAAAAGCAGAAATCGACACAATTACAGAGCAAAGACATACTATGCAAATCTTCCTTAAATTCACTCATACTATTGATCGTACCGAGTTCTCAATTCCTTCACAAAATACAAAACACAAACATACAAGTTACAGGTCAAATAATAATCTTGAGGTGAATACACTTGATATTGAAAGTTTTGATAATCTTTACAAACCCTTGTCATATAATTATCACTAAGATTTACAACCTCTAACCTGGTCTGTTATAGATCTATATTTACGGAGATTTTTAATATACAGCTGTTTATTAAATCATTATTATGTTGCTTAATATTGTATTCAAAGACGCTTAGGGGAGCATATATTGGTAACCTATTAACGTTTAGAATGCTGGGTCATATTTTCAGCAGACGACAATTTGAAATATGTTTTCTTATTTTTCCCAGAAAACAGGTTTTGACATTTCCTGCAAATTGTCTCCAATGGAGACAATTTGCATGAAATGTCAAATCTTGTTTTATGGGAAAATAAGAAAAATATCACCAATTAGTCATCTGCTGAATCTGCCAAGAGAGTGGCAGAAAAATCCCGGAGAAAAATATTGCACCTGTATATTTATTTTCAAAGCAACTTTGAGGAATATACTGACAGCACATTAACTGACTAAATATGTGTGGAACTGGAATTATGCGGTATGTATTTAGGACTTAGTTTGGTCCTTGAGTAAACGATCAGTGTACACTCTGACGGAACTTTGGTGCAATGAGTGGAAAGGACGGCAAGAACGTACCTCTGTGGCTGGTACGATATGATGAACAAGGTAATTTCCATAATTCACTTCCGATACTATAAATAACTGGGCCAGTCTCCCATCCGGTTGCCAGACTGTTTCATACGGTGTACTGTTAGGGCCATCGTGATATCGTGCGTTGCTTAAATGTAGAGGGAGGGCGTCACGATATTGTACGAGGATAATGGAATGATGAGACGGTGTCTTGATAGCACATGGCATTGTGCTGCTGTGATCGTCGTCGTGTCACCGTAACAAAACTATCATACCATCGCCATCGCCTCTAGAAGGTGAAGGCACGATAGTTTGAACCAAACGTAGTTATATCGTGAAATTGATTTCTGGAGGCGGTGCTTAAGTTAGACATCGTGGCATCGTAACATTCCCTTGAGAAGACGATGCCATGTCATGACACATTAGCACATGTGACGAAGGGACGATGGCGATAACATAAGACAATATCGCCTTATCGCCACCTTGCCTTCGTGCTATCGTCATCATGACATTGTCCGATCGCCATCACATCGTTGAGTAATTAAGATGACCCTAATAGTTCACCATATTTTCAAGGCTGGAGTAAATCGAAGCGACCCGCATGAATTCGTCCCAGAAAGTAGCGCGCGCTGCACGTCAGCCATGGTCTGTTTAAAGACAACAATAACTGGTTTTATCGTGCGCCGGAAACAACAGGTCATAGAGCGTCCAAGAAAACAAACGTTTCAAATACAGAGGGTATATGTACTCTCTCTCTCTCTCTCTCTCTCTCTCTCTCTCTCTCTCTCTCTCCCATCTCTCTCTCTCTCTCTCTCTCTCTCTCTTTCTTTCTCTCTCTCTCTCTCTCTCTGCGTGTGACAAATATAATCTCCATTCTGACACAGTCCGACCGTCGGATGTTATTTTGGCTTCTGTATTATCATAAGTACTAACACATTACCGGTTATCTTCTAATATAAAGAGGGTACGAGAACCGCAAAGAATATAGCGGAGAAATAGTACAGCTCTTGAACTAGCAGTTTATTGGTGCAGTCCAAACTGGGCTTTCACTGTTCCCATGACTGAAATCGCCTGAATTTGCACGTGTCTGCTAACACATGTATTTAAAACCAGCACATTAAAAGCGTTGAAAATAGAAAATAAGTCGACCTGAAAAACCCTGGAGAAACAAAGAAATTTAAATTAAAGTGTTTCAGTTCATATCCGAATATGACATAAGGATTCTTTTCGCGAATGTTGCGTATCAAATTCCATCCATGCATGGATGGAAATAAAACTCAACCAAATTAACCCCAACAATTCCCAATATGCTGCCTCGTATAGCTACAATATTAAAACAAATTCCAGTGCTGAATTATGAGTCTAAGATACAACATAAACATATGCCCCGTGAATAGCCAATATAATAAAAATCACTGCTGGCAGATTGCCAGTCAAACACACACGCACGCACGCACGCACGCACGACGGCACACACTTCGAGCCAGGTGATTGAATCTATAATAATAGGAAGAAAACCAAGAGCATGTAAAAGGGCATGCATATTTTCTGAGTCAAATCAAAGTACTGACAGCACTGGTGAGTCGATTGTCTCTGAGTGTAGGCTGGGAAAATGGTCCTTAACGGGGACTTAAGACTGTTTAATTCAACCCCTAACTTCCTGTAATTTAAGCAAATAGTGCAGACCCTGATCAGACGCCGTGTTCTGCGACGTATGATCAGCGTCTGCACTGTTTGCCAATGTCCCAAAAGTCCCAGTCAAGGTTTTACAGGTAACCCTTTATCAACAGTACTCTGATGTCACAATTACAAGAACAGCGTGGCTATAAATAACAGTTACCCGGATTTCGTCTAACGCGCGGTTTGATTACGTTGGTCAATGATAATCACGTGGACAACTACCTCACGGATATTTTGGCGTTTGTATACTTTGGCTCGATTGTAAACAATCTACCCAACAAATACCAATGCATGCTAATTTATAAGACTTAGAAGCAATTCAAGCATATGCTCCATCAATATAATAAAAAAAACCACTAAGTAAAATGCCTTAGAACTGGCAGATGGCCAGTGAAAAAAAAACTCATCAAGCCAAGTTATTGAATTTATAATAATAGAAAGAAAACCTGGAGCATGTAAGAGTGCATACATAATTTTTAAGGCAAACAAAAAAAAAAAAAAAAAAAAAAACGACATAGATTGTAAAATGCGTTCGGGGTATATACACCTTAACGGCATTTTCTTAACAAAAACAAAATAGGTAGTATCCCATCAAATGTAGACAGATTCCCAATTCAAAACAATGCTCGTTTGCAGGTGACGCACACCGTGAGAATATAACCCGTATGCCTTGTACGGACTTCGAAGGCCCAGATCCGCTTCCTTACCTTCATTTTATTGATCCTGCAAGCGGGCGACGAAAGCCTTGATCATACTACGCGAACACACAGGCTGTTGTCCACATATAGTATAAGTACCGTCATCATGAAAACATACTATATAATTTTGACCCCCTTAAATCCCATTTTTATATTGTAAAACTGAGGTTTACAGAGGTATACGTTATTTTTCTTATTTCTGCTCAAAACATAGATTGTGGGTACTCGTTAGAACCGCCTCGCTCGCCGAGGCGGTTCTAACGAGTACCCACAATCTGAGCGAGGCGGTTCTAACGAGTACCCACAATCTATGTTTTGAGCAGAAATATGAAAAATAACAGAATTTTTATCTGAAAATATATTTGAATAGGCGTATTTTAGTAATGTTTCTTGCATTGCGAATCAAATTACGACTGTGTATGCAAAATAACAACAACATTTAGAACTAAAAGGATAGTAGCTGAACTGTTGTCCACTAACTTTATGCTGATTGTGTAGTGGAACGTTTCTTATGGATCCCTTTGTGTGTCTGCGTGGATGCAGTCGTAGACCCTTAGCGTCATAGTTTCCGTTCCCACTGAAAGGGAATCGATACAATTTTAGGAGAGGTAGCGTGTCCAAATTGCTTTTCTCCCCTTCTAAAAAGGGGTCTGTTCTAACAGGAAAGAATTTGCTCCCGTTGGGAGCAAATTCTTTCCTTTTAGAGCAGATCCCTTTTCAAAGGGGGCTGGTGTTCAGGAAATCAAGCAGGAAGTCACAAAAGCTGCCTCCCTTGTGCTAAAAGGGCCGAAAGACTACCAATTACAGTTGACTCTCGTTATCTCAAACACTGATAACTCAAACTACAGCTGAAGCCAAACTAACATTTGGATGTTTCTTTAGGTTTGCTTTAAGTTCTTTGAATTTCAATTCCATTTATCTCAAACTACGTTTATCTCAAACTGAAAATTCTGGTCCCCTGGAGTTTGAGAACATGAGAATCCACTGTATATTCAGCTCCCTTAAAGGCTCCATATTTCTAAAAAGAAAAATAGACATTTTGTTATCGAAGGAAGGTTTAATAAATTGATATATGGTATTAATACAATAATAAAATGTGGCACTTGACAGCCTGTAAAATTTCAGTTAATCTCTCGTTTTTGAACTGGATAAAAAATGAAACGATTTTTATCGTATCTCTGAATTATTGTTGCCTACATTAATTCAGAAATACACCACTACTGCTACTACTACTACTACTATATTATTATTATTATTATTATTATTATTATTGACTTGCCAGTGCATAATTCTAATTTCGGACTTACTAATCCGCGACTAAAGATTAACTTCCTGTTTTAATCTTCTAACAATAAAGACATAAGATTAAAAGTGATCAGGATTAACCAAATGTCTGAATGACTGGTCACGGGAAATACCCAAATGCCATGTGCTGATAGCGCGGGCTTAGACCATCCTCCTGGTGGCTGAGCTAGTCACACACGCAATATATGGTTGCGATTTTATTACTACTGGAATTCCTTTTGGAATCTTCTTGTACAATAGTGAACAAAAATGCCCTGAGCGACGAGGCAGATGCACCAAAATGATCTGGATTTTCACTGGATACATGTATTATAAAGCAAATTTTCACATGTGTTAGGTTCCTGGGTCATGTCAAGCAAAAAAGGTTTCTTGGAAGCGTTTGTGAACAGATTCAGATCAGTTAGCTAAACTGCACAACCTCATTTAGGGTCTGAATTAAATTTTGATATAGTCTACAGTGTCTCGTGATTCAGTGAGCGAACACCAAAGAGTCTCGTCAGACTGATCAAATGGTCAAGGCTAATGCTGGCATTCGCTGTCAAAACATATTCCGAAGATACCCTTTTCGCATGTCTTGGCTAAAATTTAAGTTTGTTAAATTATAAACCCGCATATTGAAATATTGGTCAAAATAAACCATTAAAGTGCTAATCACAGCTGCAGCAGGCGATATTTTTTCATTTTTTTTATTTTATTTATTTATTTATTTATTTATTTATTTTTATTTTTTTTATTTTATTATTATTATTTTATTATTTTATTTTATTTATTTATTTTTTTGTTTTTGTTTTTGGTATACATTTAATGTGAATTGTCTGTTAGACAGTCTTATTTTCTCTGAAAAATAAATAAATAAAAAAAAAAAAAAAAAAAAAGCCTGCTATGTACAGATTAGCTTAGCACTTCAAGAGTTAAAATTGTATCCCCACTTTTAAGTGTTAAAATTGTATCCCAGTGCTTTAAAGTGAAAGTATGAAAATGGCGGATAAATGATTATGTCATTATATAGAGAATATAAATTGATTAGACGGATATATAAACATTATTCTTCCATTGATGGTGAACAACTTGAGTACGTGACCTTTCACCGACAGCCCTACTGTAAGTATCCAGGGTAGACAAGTGAATAGAGAGTTTTCCCAGCCAGCATTCTACTTAATCTATATTGGACAGATATCGGCCCGACAGGATACCTGTCGGGCCGATAACGGTCAAATATAGGCTTAAGTAGAATGACAGTTGAGTTCCTACTTTTACGTATAGAAACCGTGGGAAACAGAGTCAAAACAGGTCGTTTCCTTTACTTCTGTATCCCTTTCATTGTGCTGTTAATAGCCTATCATTATTACAGTCGAACCTCAATAGCTCGAACACTAATAGCTCGATATATAATACCATGGCTAATTCGAACTCGTTTCCGAGTCCCTACGAAATTCTTCCGATAGTTCAAGAAAACAAATATCAGGGAAATTGTCTTATTTTATCGTGAAATTGTATGTTGTGTGTACTCATTAGAATCGCCTCCTCGAGGCGATTCTAATGTGTACACTCAACATACAATTATTGTGCAGAAAATCCCTAAATTTTCGTTATTTGCTTTCTCACCTGGCACCATGATTACATTCAGTGGCTCAAACTACCCGTGTCCCGAACAATTTTTATGGTCCCAAAGATTTTGAGCCATTGAAATCCAACTGTATATTGTATTTGTATATGTACAGTATTCTGAATAAAATACTGTTTACACTAAACCCTGAAAAGACTTCTAACATCAGGATTTCTGTCTTCATCTTCAGTTCTTCTCAATTTCAGCTTTATATTTCTAACTTCGAACTTCTCACTACATGCTTCGAATTTCCACTTTCACCAGTTTCTCACTGAAGCACTGGCTGTGAGTAGGAGGGCTAGAACTAGGTCGTTTCTATGTTTTTCGCCCCAACTTCTCACTGAAGCACTGGCTGGAAGTAGGAGGGCATAAACCAGGTCGCTTCCATACTTCTCGTCCCCGACTTATCACTGAAGTGTTGGCTGGAAGTAAGGCATGAACTAAGCCGCTTCCCTACATCTCGCCCAAACTTCTCACTGAAGTGTTGGTTGGAAGTAAGGCATGAACCAGGCCGCTTCCCTACTTCTCGCCCCAACTTCTCACAGAAGTGTTGCCTGGAAGTAAGGCATGAACCAAGCCGCTTTCCTACTTTTCGCCCCAACTTTTCGCTGAAGTGCTGGCTGGAGGTAAGGCATGAACAAGTCCGCTTCTCTATTTCTTGCCTCAACTTCTCACTGAAGCGCTGGCTGGAAGTAGGAGGGCATGAATCAGGTCGCTCCCCTACTTCTCGTCCCAACTTCTCGCTGAAGCACTGGTTGGAAGTAGGAGGACATAAAGCAGGCCGCTTTCCTACTTCTCTCTCCAACTTCTCACTGTGTCACTGGCTGGAAGTATAGAAGGACAAGAACCAGGCCGCTTCTCTACTTCTCGACCTAGCTTCTCATTTAAGTGCTGGTTGGATTCCATTAAGGCATGAAATAGACCGCTTCCATACTTCTCACTCCAACTTCCCACTAAAGTGCTGGCTGGAAGTAAGGCATGAACCAGGCCGCTTTCATACTTCCCACTAGCTCTAATGACGTCTTTCAAACACTGTGAGCCGATGGTGCACATAGTTAGTAATACTTTAAATAAAAGAATTGGACACAAACTATATATAAAAAAAAAAAAATAAATAAAAAAAAACAATAAAAAAAAAAATAATAATAAAATAGTCCTCTCCCTGCAGTATACAGTATTACATTCGCTTACAGATACAATAGTGGAAACAACCATTTTACATGAAATAGAAAAGAAAAAATTAAAAGCAAAAAGGAAACATACTTAGAATAACAATTGTAGTCCGCAACAATGCAAACTTTATAATATTCTGGTAATAACATCAGCGAGAATAAAAACTAAATGTTTGAAAGAGCACACACGTTTTGAATATAAGTCAAGCCTGTGGGTGTCTTTAATGAATTTTGCTTCAAATTCATATAAAGAGCAACTATTTGCTAAGAGATCGACACCGGCATTACAATCCCAGCTGGCACACAACGTTGAGACAACATCGCATCATGCATCGGCGTTGATTCGAGGTTGTACAAACGTCGTGTGTCTGCTGGGATAAAATTCGACGTTGGATGACGTAAAGATTTCATTTAGTGAAATGAGCCTTAACGTAAGAAACGTACATTCTGACGTGTACCCAACGAAGACTCAATTCAGCCTGCGCATTCACGCAGTCTGGTCAATCTTCATTCTCCGCATGAAGACACTTTACGTCCCTGTCTATCCAAAATGCGTCCAGTGAAGATTCTGATCAGACTGTGCGAACGCGCAGGCTGATCTGAATCTTCACTGGGCGACGTCCGAATGTGACGTTTTCTGACGCCGTCTCTAATCGTTTTCAAAGCTTTCCAGCAGAACACCACAAATGCAGGCTGATCGGAGCCTTTGCTGTTCGCATATGGTCCGAAGGCACATCTCAGTAAGCATTCTACCTAAATCTATAGCGGTCCGTTATCGGTCCGTCAGGGTAGCTGACGGGCCGATAACGGTCCGCTATAGATTTATAAAGAATGCTAGCTGGGATTTTCACATGACACAGAAGTTATATTTCTTAAATAAAAAACTTAGAATAGGTGAGTTGCGTACAGAAAACACGGCATATTTGCGTATGCTCTCCTTTATGATACAATATGGGAACCTCGACTACCCAGACCAGACTGTGCACATGCGCTGGACTTATCTTAAAGTCTATGTAAAGCACCAGATGAAAAGCGAGTGTTCCCCTCCCCCCAATCCCCCAACCCCACAGAAAAGAGAGTTTGATATTAGTATTCATATTGTGGAGAAAAAGAATGCACTATCGAGCTTTATTTTCTCTATGAGAGAAAACGAAAAATATTTTAAAATATCTAGTATTTGAAATCAACGAACGGCATTTTAAAATCAAAGTTCAAATATATTAAACTTTACTGATTTTACAAATCGAACAGATAAATATAAGCACCTGTGCAAACAACAATTAGCCCTTTAAGCGCCAACTCAAAATTGTGGTAGACGACATTCTTAGATATTTTGTGTGAGAAAATGATGTTTGACATTTTATGTAAATCGGCTGTTGGAAAGACGATTTGCATCAAATACCAAGTCTTATTTTCTCGGAATAATAAGTCAGATATATTCGTAAATCTCTTGTTGTTGTTATGACCGGCGCTGGTTGTTATATATTCGAATTGTTGGAAAGACGATTTGCATCAAATACCAGGTTGTTATATGTTCGAATTGTTGGAAAGACGATTTGCATCAAATACCAAGTCTTATTTTCTCGGAATAATAAGCCAAATATATTCGTAAATCTCTTGTTGTTATGACTGGCGCTGGTTGTTATGATGAAGGATAGCCCATTCTGGCTTCGGTCTCATTTTTGTAAATCCCTTTGTTCTTCGTATTTAAATGCAGGCGTGTGTTCCCCAACCCCAGTAAAATAATGCCCTATATCTCCTGTCTCCTGGACCTGATACATCTATTTTTTGATAATGGAGATAAGTTTTGTGACTTCCTGTTTTGAATCCGGCACAAGTCCCTTCTGAAAAGGGGTCTACTCTAAAACGAAAGACTTTGCTCCCATGAGGAGCAAATTCTCTTTCCTTTTAGAGTAGACCCCTTCCCCCCCCCCCCCATCCCGCCCCCTCCCCCCACCCCCACATACACACACACAAACGTGCTCGGGAACATATTCTCTCCATTTGGAGAAGACCCTTTTCAGAAGGGAGCCAAAACAAATTTTGAAGGAGTTGCTTCCCCTGAATGTGTATTCATTCTCCTTTAAAACTTGGGATGAATTGGTTGGTTAGTCTGTCTATGGTATACAGGTATTGATAATCTCAATTACTATTTGTTTTTAATATTTGCATACCATTAATAAGCCGCCCCATGGCAAAACCAACAAAATGGCACGTTCGTCCAGCGAAGACTCAGATCAGCCTGGGCATCCGCCCAGTCTGATCAGAGTCTTCGCTTTGCGCTCAATGGGTAGCTACGTACCCAAGCTTTCTTCATGCGGACTGCGGCGACTCTGATCAGACTGGGCGGATGCCCAGGCTGATCTGAGTCTTCGCTGTGCGCACATGCCATGTTATTGGTTTTGTCATGAGGTGGATCGTTTGTTTGGTTTCAATAATATTAGTCATTCCTGCGACAAAGTATACAGGAAGTACATATAGAGACCTGTGTGCTTTAAGGTGGCTGGATATACCAGTACTCAATTATTTACAAAGAAGATTTTGTAACTTCCTTGTTTGTTTTCCACACACCAAGTCTCTTCAGCAAATAGATCCCCTAGTTATAACAGGAAAGAATTTGCTCCCAAGGGGAACATTCTGAAAAAGGGTCTGCTCTGAGAGGAAGATATTTGTTCAGATGACGATAACATTCAAATTTTAAGGCAGTCCTAGACTGTGTTCTAAAATCCAAGAAATCCATTCGAAATGATGTCTAATCTTAAACAGACGTTTTTAAAAAGGGTCTGTTCTAAAAGGAGACATTTGTTCAGATGACGATAACATTCAAATTTTAAGGCAGTCCAAGACTGTATTCTAAAATCCAAGAAATTCATTCGAAATGATGTCTAATCTTAAACAGACGTTTCTAAAAAGGGTCTGTTCTAAAAGGAGACATTTGTTCAGATGACAATAACATTCAAATTTTAAGGCAGTCCAAGACTAATCCAAGAAATCCATGGTTTTAGAGATAGTCAACATGGTTTTCTTCTGTATTCCGTTTTATCTATTTCAGCCTTGAGTTTTTTAAAGTGGACTCTTCCATCCTTGAATTTGGACATGTCCACTGATGCAAATAGTGGTGTCAGTCTAAAATCAAAAACATAATGATATACAGTTTAGATCCTGTTTAAATGTGGTATGCCTTTGTACTGTTGATTAAAAATCAAAAATCAAAGCACTGAGAGCACTGATCGGTCAACTGTTACTGAGTTTTGGCTTAGAAAATGGACTTGAACGGGGGCTAAGACTGCTTCATTTAATCATTAGCTTCCTGTAATTTAAGCAAACAGTGCAGACCCAGATAAGACGCCGCTTTCCGCGGCGTCTGATCTGGGTCTGCATTATTTGCCAATGCCCCAGTCCAGGTTTTACAGATAACCGTCTTTACGCTGCACTCTGACGTCACAGCACAAGAATAGCGTGGCTATAAATAACCGTTACTTCCATGGATTTCGTCTAACGCGCGGTTTGATGACATTGGTCAATAATAATCACGTGGACTTTAAGGAAATTTTGGCATTTGTATACTATATATATATGGCACGATTGTAAACAGTCGACCTAAAATAAATAAATAATAAGATAAATGAATAAAACGTTTAAACTATGAATTTCAGACTGGTCCATTAGCTGTTAAAAGGGGTGCTCTGTGGAAATTGTCTACACTGCTTCTTGTGTTGCAAATTGCTAATGTCATGGTAAGGATTACAGACCTTATCTGACACCGAGGACGCGATATCTAGACTGTTTGCCAACGTCACTTTCGGCAGACGCTTGACATTAATGGGTTGTGAACTTTTAAAACAATCTCTATCTGATGGCTGCTTCTTAACTGGTTCAGTATACGTTCACTTGTCAAGATATGTTGCTAATTATTTGTGTATACATTCTTGCGTCGAAACAGCATATTATTTCATGAGTGTACCGATAAGAAATATAAGTATACCAACGTACGTATCTGTTGACCTCCGTTGTTTGCAAGTTGATAAAGTCATTGCCAACGCTAATAAACGTCTTTGGATTATATTTTACATTACAGTGATATATGTTTTAACATGGAGCTTAAATAATTACTTGAGTACTTTGTTTACATTAATTAACCTTAACCACACTCTTGGCGAATTCAGCGGACGACACACTGACAATATTTTTTCTTATTTGTCCTAGAAAACAAGATTTGACATTTTATGCAAATTGTCTCCAATTTTGTTTTGTGGGGAAAATAAGAAAAATATTTCAATATGTCTTCTGCTTACAATTTTACCCAGAGTGCAAAGTGTTAAACTGTTACTAACTAAGCTAAGAGTGACGTGTAAAAATGCAATTTAAATGAGCGGCACGTGACAAAACGTACCTTCTGACATGTTCGCCCAACGGAGACTCAGATCAGCTTGCTTATCTGCGCTGTCTGATCAGTCTTCATTGTCCGTATGAAGAAACCTTGCATCATTTTCTATCCAAAATGCACTCAGTTAGTACATTGATCAGACTGCGCGAATGCGCAGGCTGATCTGAATCTTCGCTGGGCGCACATATTTGAAGGTACGTTTTCTGACGTTGCGGCTCAAATCATAATTAAGGAAGTATTGCTAAGTGCGGAAGTTAGAATGACCTTCAAAGAGCTGAAACTTTAATAAGTGTACTGACCAGAAGTCACAAGTTATACATGTAAAGTTTCTAGAATGGAAATTAAGAAGTATGCCGCCGTTGTTGGAGAGGGCCATTACTTGCGGACCATGTCATATGATGAAGAAAGTTAGTAAATGCATGTACAGTTTAACATCTCTATTTCTTCTATTGTCACTGACCATATAGACTGGCTCCAGTCTCAAGTGACTAAATATTTTATCTTCTAATCCTGTTTTATGATACACTAGAATAAAACCAAAATAATATTATATATCATGACTATAAAGGCTCGTTACTACTGAGGGTTACTTGTGGCCAGCCTTTTAATATAGTCATGATATTGTTTTGGTTTTATTTTAGTGGACTATCAAACAGGATTATAGGGACGATCGGATTGGAACTCTTCGGGCAAAAGAAACCAAAAAAAGTTATGGAATCCGCCACTTTGTCTCATTCGATGGAGGCGATGACCTTGGTTTTCTTCGCCTACAATAACCGAATTTTGGCTGGGATATTTAAAAGAATATATTTAGATTCACTTAATCCTAATAATGAGCAAGAACAGCTTATTCCCTCTTACCAAACGTAATTGTTTTTAAGTATCTTGACAGTTTTTTTCAAAATTTGTGGATTGATAAATGATTAATTTACAACGATAATAACCGAGGAGGGTACCTCCGTGGAGGGAAATCAATGGCGGCTGTGACTTATAAGAAAAAAAAAGATAAATATATTTAGTCACTGGAGACTGGGGCCAGGCTGCGCCTTAAGTGGAACTCGATTTTCCAGGATACAATAACATAGTTTGAGGAGACTTTTGACGGCCTCCACACGCCACTTAACCAGATGCAGTGAATTCAGGGTCGGTTTCAATTCTTTGGTGGGTTCATTGTTTTATATCCCTTTGATCACTGAGTCCATCCCAGTAATCATTCTTTATAAATCTATAGCGGGCCATTATCGGACCGTCAGGGTAGCTGACGGGCCGATAACGGCCCGCTATAGATTTATAAAGAATGCTAACTGGCATACCGGTATGGAAATTCGAGTTCCTCATAAGCCGATCTAGTGGGGGGCGGGGGGGGGGGTGGGGAGGGGCGGGCGGGAAGCGTATGCAGCCATGCACATTGCATGGTTGTCCTGTGAAGAGTCTCAATGAAACCGAAACTTCGATTGTCGTTCTTTCATGTGTTCTTTGCCTTAACTCTTTCGGCGCCAAATTTCAGACATTTATCGTCTGCTTTTTTATTTTAACAAACTACTGTTGGGAAAGACGTTTATATGTTAAGTTGAAAGACTGAATGTCAAACAGCGTAGATCCAGATGAGACGGCTCATTGAGCCGTCTCATCTGTATCTATGCTGTTTGCAAAAGCCTATTATTATCGCCTGTAGCAGTGAAAGAGTTAAAAGATTTTATTAAACTCTAGCTTACTACAAATGATAAACATAATGCTCCGACCTCCGATATTAAACTGTCAGCTTCTAGCCGTGGAATGCGGTAGCATTTGCAAACAGCGCATCATATCTGTATTGTGTTTCGATTAAAAATCAAAGCGCTGAAAGCACTGCTGCGTAGCGGGGAGTATGGTCCTAAACGAGAACTTTAGACTTTTTCATTTAACCATTAATTTCCTGAATTTACGCAAACAGTGCAGGCCCTGATCAGACGCCGCGTTCTGCGGCGTCTGATCTGGGGCTGCACTGTTTGCCAATGTCCCAGTCTAGGTTATACAGATAACCCTCTTTACACTGCACTCTGACGTCACAACGTTTAACACGCGGTTTGATTACATTGGCCAGTGACAATCAAACTATTATAAGGAAATTTTGGCATTTGA
This sequence comes from Anodontia alba, assembly GCA_964016985.1. Classification (NCBI taxonomy): domain Eukaryota; kingdom Metazoa; phylum Mollusca; class Bivalvia; order Lucinida; family Lucinidae; genus Anodontia; species Anodontia alba. Next base: position 84,222,932 of record OZ024834.1, on the reverse strand, counting down.
ACACTGTGGTCCGATTGTAAACAATCGATCCAAAAACGATGAAAATTTCAATATGTAGTGTTTCATAGCACTGCCTTCGAAATACATATCAAGGAATAGATAGTATTAAATAAACGCAATCGAGATTTAGGTGTCTGAACGCGGAAAGCGAAGGCCCTGATCACACTGCACGGATACACAAGATGGCCACCATGGTCCGCATATGCCCCAAAGACGCATTTTCTTATGATATATTTTTTTCATTCGGCTGCTCTGTACTGCCTCTTTGAATTTGGTTACCCGTGGTGAGAATGGATGTCGTTCCTGTCTTCTTGGGAGGTGGTAGACTGGCTCCAGTTTCCAGTGACTAAATATTTATTCTTATAATCCTGTTTGATAATCCACTAAAATAAAACCAATATGATATCATGACTATAAAGTCTATATAGTCGTTATATCATTTCAGTTTTATTTTAGTGGATTATCAAAAAGGATTATAAGAATAAACATTTAGTCACTGCATGGGGACTGGCGCCAATCTAGGGAGATGGGGTGGGAAGCGATTCTGAATATCCCTAGAAGATGCCGCGTGTGTGGGGTGGAGCGTGTATAGCTCTGGTACGTACTTTCACTCATCCGATTCTCTCTCTCTCTCTCTCTCTCTCTCTCTCTCTCTCTCTCTCTCTCTCTCTCTCTCTCTCTCTCTCTCTGTGCATGCGTGCTCGCCTGCGTGCGTGTGTATGTGTGCGTGCTTGCACGCTCGCGTTCTTGAAAACCCGTGTTTTCATATTGAGGGCGGAAAAAAAGATGATAAAGGCTCTGTGGAAGGGAACCCTATGTAACCATAAAAAAGAAAGCTGGAATTCAGTGCTGAAGCTCCTGCCGTACCGTTCTTATACTATGATTTACATGACACGCACGCCTATACGTATTTGTTTGTTAATTCAGTAATTGGAGCCCTCAGTCCCATTTTGGACGGAATTCTTCACGTATGTACGTTAATTAACCCATTGTAGATTAGATAGACTCATCCGCACTATAGATGGGAAGAGTCTAATTTCAAGTTAAGGTACGTCCGGCTATGAAAGTTAGATATTCCGAGAGAAAAAAGGCTAAACTATTTGCAAACAGTGGGGACCCTGATCATTGCAAACAGTGGGGACCCTGATCAGACGCCGCGTTCTGCGGCGTCTGATCTTGGTCTGCACTGTTTGCTAGTTACCCTTTATAGAGATGTCCAGACTTCAATTGATTAATAAAATACTGGGAAGTGTCCGCATTCGCGCAGTCCACCAGGGTCTGCGTTGTTCGCATAGGTATCATTACTTTAATTAAACATCTATGTAAAATGTTTATTTCTAAGTCAAAGCTCTACAAATAACCCAGCGGGCACACAACGTTGAAATAACGATTGATGTACGTAACGTTGAAACAACGTCGATTCAACATATGACTCAACGTCATGCGTCGAGTCGATGTTTTTTTAGCGTTATATGTCCGCTGGAAAGCCATTTTTTATTGATCAAAATACTGACTTTTTCTTGTTTATTCAGAAAAAGAGGCGCTTCTAATGAGTAGCACAACAAATGTTTTTGTGGCGAAATAAGAAACCTCTGTCGTGATACCCTTATATCCAGAGCTACGAAAGCCGTGGCGTTTCACCATACAATTTGAGAAATGAGAAAGGTTTTGGTTATTAAACGTACCAAGACAGAATCATGGAGTAAAAAGCTTGATTTGTGTAATAAACAAATTGAAAAGCTGGTTTAGAAACTGCAAAATTCTGCAAAACACTTATAAAGTAGACCCCATATATATTCCTGTTTTCACATTAGGGGTAATATAGTGGTACCAGTTACATAGACTGGTTAACGTAATGTAAATTCTACATAGTTCATGAACGTGGTAGACTTATCCAAAAATACGCAGGCCTTGATCTATTCGTGCAGATGTTCTTTCACTGTTAGGTCTTTGCAGTTCATTGCGATGATGTTTTTCTTTTTCTTTTTTTTTTCTCTTTTTCTTTTTTCAACAATACTTCTTGAAAATATTAATCTTCAGAAGCGGTCCCTGGGCAAAATCAGTGGATATTGTTTTCGGAGAAAATAGGATTTAAAATTAGAAGACAATTCGCATGAACTGTCAAATCCTATTGTCACGAAAAAAAATAGTTGTTCAGTGCTTTTTGTGTCCTTAGGAGAGCATTCGTAGAAATAGTCGAATCCTATTTTCTGGGAAACAAAAATAAAAATAAAAATGAAAAAAAAAAAAACGTACGCTGAGAAGATAAATCTATAAAATGTCAAATCATTTTTCATGTAAGTAAAATTCGGAAAAAAACAAAACAAAAAAAAAAAAAACATCTATTGATAATTGTGTCGTTTGGAGCCCGACAGGTCGCTTGAAATGTCATATCCAATTTTCGTAGAATAGATTGAAAGTGGTCAAAGGGAAATAACTGCGATTATGTTGGCGGAATTTTTTACCGCAGTAAATTCCCTTACATGATAACTCTGGCCTGGGTACAATGGTTGAGGCATTCAACATTCAGTGGCGGTATCTCTGACAAATAGTTTTTATCTCTCTTCTGAAAAGGTGTCTACTCTGCAAGGAATAATTTTGCTTCCTTTGAGACTTAAAATATTCTGTCTGTGTAGAGTAGACCCTTTTTTCAGAAGGGAGTCGATGTGCAGGAAAGCAAACCAGAATTAACAAAAGTTGTCTCCCGTATACAAAAAGGGCATAAAATCTGCCAACAGTATTCCGTCCCTTTAAAAAAGCTTAAAATTATCATATTATGGATTCATCTTCAGGGAGGTAACTCTGGCAAAATTGTTTTACTGCTTTCTGAAGCCTGTTATAAAGGGGGAAAATGCGCCCCTTGAATAGACCCCTTTTCAGGAGGGAGGTAAAACAATTCATCGATAACATCGTAGAGGAACTGCATCAGAAACGGTAAAATGTGGGGTTTGATAGTGGGGTTGGGGTGAGGATAGTGGGTGGGGAGGGAATGGATGGGGACGACTTAACCCTGTATTCCTTATTTCGTATGTGAAAAATCGCAAAGAGAAAGAACAGAAGGTAGTCTGAACATTCTTGCAGTTAGATCAGGTGAATCGAAGGCCCTGATCAGACTGCGCGATAGCCGAGCTAACAGAATCCGCGCAGACTGACCCGGGCTTTCGCTGCCCGTTTAGGACTATTTTCTATTAAATAGATCTATTTCATAGTTAAACCACAATTTATCTCACTTTCTAAAATTAATGTTACTTTTAGCTGCGCACTGTACTGAATCCCCGCCAGACACGTTTGCGATGCATTCAACCGAGGCGATGTATCAAAACAAATGTCACGTGACTGTGTAGGACGAATTTTGACGTCTTGTGTAGTTGAGAAAGCATCTATTCGAAAGTTACCATATTATTTAGGAGTTTCGATCATGGCGTATACCTTTAAAGGTAAACGGCAGATGAGCACAAAAGAAAAACGTAAGTTTTTTGTTTTCTTTTTGAAAATACTGACAGTTTTGTGGGAAGCTCTATAAATTTAATAGGCGGCATCCTTTGATCTTCGATCGTCCCGAAGGCTGACTGGCAGTTATTGATAACTGGTACACTATTTTTCATTTAAAGAAGTCGATAAACTAGGCGAAGAAAAAAATTTGGATTTCGGGACAAGAGCTGTCGAAGATGATTTGAGCGCGTTGTTAGTGGGCTCTGTGTCCGAAAGTAGGTAAAACTTGACTTGGGGATCCCTGGGGCCCGCAGGGCGCCAATTTTGCAGGGTCAAATTTGTCTCAATGATAATTCTGGCCCTTCAGCTGATGCCTCAAAGAATGTGCATGGTCAACTGCTTAGGGGTCTAAGCCTGCCCAGTAAGTGTGGTTAGGTAAACTGACTGCACTCAGCATGGCCCCATTGGGTTAATTGGGCCGTAAAACCTCACAAACACAAACAAAATCAACATGAAAGACAGTGCACTGTATAACATCAACACTGCCAGTGATGATAAATGAGCATGTTTGGACCAGGAAAATCCTCACCCTGAGCAGGGATTGAAGTAATGACCTCTAGCACCAGATGCCACTTATGCACCTACCAATTTTTTCCCCCAGATGGGGAGTTGTGGGGGTAGAGTTGGGGGATCGGGGTGTGGTGTGTCCAGGTTCCCTCCCAATTCAGACTGGTTCAGAATAAATATAAATATACCCTATTTACTGTAAGTATTTGGAGGGCAGGCCTGAGCAAACAGTGGAATGGACCCAGATCAGACTGCAGAATGTGCAGGAGAATGTGCCATCTGATCTGGATCTATACTATTTCAGGAGTCTTGATAAGGAGGAGTATTTGATGATAAATCTGGGATAATTTTCTCCAGTTCTCCATAAAAATATGTTGTGGGTACTTATTAGAAGCGCCTCATTGAGGCGCTTCTAATGAGTACCCACAACATATGTTTTTATGGAGAAATAAGAAAAATTATCCGAGAATTATCACCTGATACTCCTCCTTAACAAGTCCTCTGCCGTTTGCTACTCAGCCAACTATTTTTGACTCGTTAATATTATTATATAGTGTTTCCCACAGGAATTAACTAACTTATAGAGTTCTATTTTCAAAATTTGAACATCTGGCTCGCTGTGTATGCAACACATAAACTGTGTAAAGAGTTTATGTAAAAACAGTGCATTAGTTTTATTTTGATGCTGTATCTTCTATGAAGATGTACTATAGACTTTTAAACACACTGCTCCTATATTTTATGAGAAAAATATAAAAACCAGCAGGGGTAAAGTATTGTGAGCAATATTAGACACTTTATATAATGTGATATTTTTTTCGGGTTATATCCAACTCTCGTACACAGTAGAAATAATTCCAATGAGCTATAGCCCACAAGATAATTTCTGGTGCAAAAATTTAAAAAAAAAGTCCCTAGATTATCCCACAAGTTGCTTTAGCTATGATTTTAACCCTTGTCCTGCTGAATAAATTAAGATGCCACACCCACGTCTAATTTTCAGCCAATCAGATTACTTGATCCTGATTGTTGCTATAAATTCCCATACTTAATGGCAAACAGTGCAGATCCAGATCTGTTGGCTTCTTCAGAAGCCAACTGATCTGGATCTACACTGTTTTCAAAGGCAGGGCATATCTGGGTTCAGCAGGACAAGGGTAAATGAATGCAACTAAATGTCTTGTTATTTGTTCAGTTTACCAGGGCTCCTATACAATATACAATACCCTTTCAGTGTTATTTGAGTTTAGTGTAAAATTGTCATTTCTGTTTAATTTGGTGGTCATTTGTGACAATTATAAAGAGTTCATGAAACGAGTTCTCACTGTGGATCACTAGTGACGTTTGTTTTGATCAGAAATTACCAAATATTGTTGGCATATTTTGTGTTTAAATGTGGAATGGAACGATTTATGTAAAATGGAATAATTTCTATGTACCAGTATTGTGGGACTTATGTTGAGCCTTTACCACTCTCTGGGAAAATTCAGCTGACAACAAATTGGTGTTATTTTTCTTATTTTCCCAAGAAAACAGGATCTGAAATGTCATGCAAATTGTCTCCAATTGGAGACAATTTGCATGAAATGTCAAATCCTAATTTCTGGGAAAAATAAGAAAAATATTTCAGTATGTTGTTGGCTGAAAATTTTACACAGAGTGCTAAGTGTTAAGCACCTGTAGTAATTTAATATTAGAAAGATCTCGGCATTGAATTTTCTTACAAATGTATTTCAGTACATTATAATAACTGATAGCCTTAAACTGTGGAATTGTAGAATTTAGGACACATGTTAATATTGCTGTATATTTATTGGGCAATATGAATCAGATTAAATTCCAACCTTAAGTAATTCCAGAAAGTGTACATTTCTATGTAATAAGTTCAGAGGATTTCTTAAGGAGGAGTATTTGGTGATATTTCTAGGATAATTTTTCTTGTGTCTCCATAAAAATGTGTTGTGGGTATAAATATATATTAGATGCCTCAGCGAGCCGCCACAACGTTTATACATGTTATACACTGTATGTAGAACTGGAGAAAATTGTCCCAGACTTACCATCTGATACTCCTCATTAAGTTTTCTGATGGGTTTAAAGAAATTATAGCTGCCATATAGATTTCAATAAAAATATTTGCTTATGGGAAAACAACTTGCATGTGTATTTTAACCCTAGTTCTGCTGAACTCGGATATACCTTGCCTTTGTAGGGATGTAAAATTCCACTCGCATATGTGAGTAAATTTAAAGGTGAGGCAAGTGAGATTTTCAGAACTTTCTTTAATTAAATTACACCTGTTAGATATAGATCAACCTAAATTTAATAGCTCTTGATTTATAACTACATATACTGCACAAAATAAGTTGGGAGGTTAATTCAGTGTGAGTGCCTCAGACGATATTGAATTGATGTTTTATGTCCCTGTTAGCATTATTTACGTCAAATGGAGATGATGGAAGGGTGATAATGAAAGGCTGTGCCATGAAGTGCCATACAGTCTTGGGCTGAATCCTGTCTCCAGCGGGGTTTGAACCCGTGACCTTGTGATCTGAAGTCGGGCCCCGAGGTTATAAAACTTTTTTCATGCTCAACTCAACTGAGCATGAAATTTCACTTGGTCATAAAAATAAAAATACCAACAATTAAAACTTTTTTCATGCTCAACTCAGCTGAGCATGCTCAGCTGAGTTGAGCATGAAAGAAGTTTTAAAAAAAATGTCAGTATTTTAAGATTTATAAGCAAAATAAATTTCATGCTCAGCACAGTTGAGTATGAACGAAGTTTTAAAAAAAAATAGTATTTTAAGATTTATAAGCAAAATAGATTTCATGCTCAGCTGAGTTGAGCATGAAAAAATTTTATAACCTTAGTGCCTGGTCAGGGCTTACCTCTCAGCCACCTGCATGCTTTGATAAGTGCCGCTCCCTAACACTCACCATTCTATGGGCGAATTCAGATGACGACAAACTGATGTTTTTCCTAGAAAATAAGATCTGACACTTCATGCAAATTGTCTCCTAAGGAGACAATTTGCTTGAAGTGTCAGAACCTATTTTCTAAAAAAGGTACGAAAAATATCTCAAACTGTCACATGCTGAATTTTTTACACAGCATGCTAAATGAACTATTCTGCAGATCACACGATTTTGAATATAAAAGTGTACTTTCACAGGACAATTGCAAACTGTGCCTTCAGTCACATTCAGTCACATTTGTGTGTCAGTTATCATGAATGTTTTTATCAATCTAATTATCTACCTGCTGTTGCTATAAAGTTTATTGAACAGTGAGTCAGCTGGCATAAAGAGAGAAAAGAAACAGCAGCCTTTAACTCTCAAATAATCATTTTTATACCCCGCCACACGATAGTGGCAGGGTATTATGGTTTCATGTTGGACCTCCGTCTGTCGTCCGTCCGTCTGTTTTACGTTTCCGGATGATAACTTGAGTAAACATCAATGGATTTTCATCAAACTTGGTATGTGCATTGATATTGTGGATATCTGGTTTGGGATTGCTAATGGGCAAATTTCATCAGATTTTTACAGTTATCTGCCCGAGACACTCCCATATTTTCGTTTCTGGACGATAACTTGAGTAAAATCCTTGTTATTAACCAAACTTGCTGTACAATTGTATTCATTGACATTAAGGAATCTGGTTTGGGATTGCTAATGGGCAAATTTTGTCACATTTTTACGGAGTTATCTGCCTGAGACACGCCCATATTTTCGTCTCCGGATGATAACTTGATTAAATAACAAGGGATATTAACCAAACTTGCTATATGCATTGACATTAAGGAGACCTGGTATGGAATTGCTAATGGGCAAATTTCGTCAGTTATCTGCCTGAGACACGCCCATATTTTAGTTGCCAGACGATAGCTTGAGTAAATAACAAGGGATATTAACCAAACTTGCTATATGCATTGACCTTAAGGAGATCTGTTTGGGAATTGCTAAGGCAAATTTCGTCAAATTTTTATGGAGTTATCTGCCCGAGACACGCCCATATTTTTGTTTCTGGATGATAACTTGAGTAAATAACAAGGCCTTTTATCCAAACTTGCTGTATGCATTGACATTATCAAGATCTGCTTTAGGATTGTTATCTGTCCGTTGATATTATCAAGATCTGGTTTAGAATTGTTATCTGTCCCTCTGTCATTTTCTTTCCAGACATTTTCGCAATGATAACTTTAATACATAAACAAATAATTGCTATGGCGGGGTATTATGCTTGCGGTGCTTTTATTTTCCGATTGCTTTTAAAAAAGATCATTATCTGTCTTAAATATACGTTAATAACCCAACAGTCCTGGCCATCTACATCTTTTGTAAATGTCATTTTTTGTCTGGCACTAAATTAACACAGAAGCAGTAAATTTGCAAACTTTTGTTATGATTTAATATAAAACCATTTGTTGTAACTATGTATGTACAAAAAGTTTTATTCTATTCATTGGATAAAAAAAAAATTAAATATTTCATTGTTTTTTTGTTGTTTTTTTTTTCATAGTGAAAATGGCGGCAAAATACGGAGAAATTGGTAGGTGAGGTAAACTGGAGGCAAGTTTTCAACAAGTTCCTCTCGTTCAAAATTTATGAAATTTCTGCAATATTGTTATGGAATATTGGTGATTTAAAATCCATCAGGCATTTAAGCAAAAAAATAATTATGTTCTAATAAAAATTTTCCAAAAATCCAGTTTGCATTATAAAGAAACGGTATAGGTCAGACCCATTTTTTTGGGCCATAAAATTAATTTTATGATAAATATTTGAAGAAAAAGCCGAGAAACAGAAAAGACAAATGGTTCCTGATAAGATAATTGTCAATCAGAAATCAATGTTTTCATTTACATGTAGAATAAAATGCCAAGTAAAAAAAGGTCTTTCTGAAGGATGTCTGACAGAAGCATTATAGTAAATTTTGGGACAGACAACCTGAGCTAACAGTTGTCCCAGATCAGATGCCACAATCTGACCAGGGTCTACTTAACCTCTCATCCTGTAGTTTTTAAGCCAAATCTATGGATATTTAAGAGAGCTTAGTCAGAGGAATTGTGAAGGAGGAGTATTTGGTGATAATTCTGGGATAATTTTTCTTATTTCTCCATAAAAACATATGTTGTGGGTACTCATTAGAAGCGCCTTGGTGAGGCACTTCTAATGAGTACCCACAATGTATGTTTTTATGAAGAACTGGAGAAAATTTTCCCGGAATTATCACCTAATTAATTCTTCTGCTTAACAAGCTCTCTGCCTATATTAAAATTTTGGGATAAGTATCGTAAGCAATAAAGTTGCCCCAGTATTTAGGATATTATGGTATTTTGGTGGGAATTATTTTACATGTACATATCATTTCTAAAAATTATTACAGCATAAAATTTATAGCTTTCGATAAGATGCTATTTTCAGTCCAAAAGTATAGATATTTTTGTTATTTTTCCTCAAAAACATATGTTGTTTGTACTCATGAGCAGCACCTGAGCAGGGCATGTCAGCGAGGCATCCCACTATTATCTATACCTTTGAATTAAATTGATCACTGTCTGTTGGCCATGATGCTGAAATTTCAACGCAGATCATGGGAATCCTTGAAACCCAATATTAATCTGTTTATACACTTGTATCTGAACCAATTTTAGTCTGGTCCAGACCCCAAAAAGGGTAACTGGCAAACAGTGCAGACCCAGATCAGACAACACAGAATGCAGTGTCTGATCATGGTCAAGGTCTACACAGTTTGTATTAAATACAGGAATTTCTATAAAACATAGTAATAATAGAAATTAACCATCTGAGACACCCTACTACTGGAAATAGACTGGTCCGAAGAGTTGTGGTGAAAGAGTCCATGGAAACAAATTGGTAAATCCTTACTTAAACTGCCAGTCACAACAATTGTGGTTTGCTTTGTCATCTGCTTGTGATTTTAAAAGACATTTTTGCAAACAGTGTGGACCCAGATCAGACTGCTCCTCTAGGAGCAGTCTGATCAGGGTCCACACTGTTTGCCTGTATGCAAAACTAGGTTTGAAAAGTTTGCAAGAATATTCAGCAGACGACATAAACAGACGACATTTTCAGATGCAGGTTTTCTTGGCATTTTAAGGGTCTTTATAACACTATTTATGAGATCCAAAGCTAAAGACATATATGTCAGTTAAACAACATGTGTTGAGGCCAAACAAAAATGTATAGAATATATAGAAAATGACCATCTCTTTCTTATTTGGAGCAGTATATGTGCAGTTATAAACTTTGACATGTGCAATGTCAACAAGGCTATTACCACAGTATATATATTTGTACTGAGGCTATTGAAAAAGGCATTGTGTCACATAGTTTCTTATGTTAATATGGTTAATAACAACCTGTACTTATCGCTTAGCATACAGGGTAGAAATTCAGGTAGACACCGTTTTGAAATATTTTTGTTATTTTTCCCCGCAAAATAGGCTTTGACATTTCATGCAAGTTGTGCATGAAATGATTAAGCCTATTTTCTGGGAAAAATAAGAAAAATGTTATCTGTTTGTCATTTGCTGAATTGACTCAAAGAGTGGTAAAAGTTAATGTAAAAACAAGTTAATGTAAAAACATTGATTCAATGATTGTAAGGATATACTCCTGTAGTTTACTATTCTATTGAACTGTGCTAATTTGTTTTTTGTGCTAATAGGTTTGAATAATTGCAACTAATTAAGGATAACACCTTATTTATGTATAAAATAAAACCAATATTTAAATAATGCATGATGGTGCCTAAGTCTACAGTACATATTTCATAGTTTGAGACAACGTGAAAATTTTAGGATAAATGTTTGCTATTTCGGATCTCGGAGGCTGATCAGTTTTCGCGGTCTGGCTGAGGACGCTAGAAATTGGATCTTTTAAGGCTATCATCATCATACTCACAGAGTTCCCTGCAGACTGATCAGATTGTGCAGATTCACAGGCTGATCTATGTCTATGCTGGGTACACATGCAATGTTGTAGGAAATGCTGAGCCCCTGGCTCTTAGGGTTTATTGCAAAAAATTACAAAATTTATTTTTGATTACTTTTCTTATCTGGAAATTAGGGGGTAAATATGCAAATATGAGGAATTTAAAACCTTGATCAATATATATATCTCAGTAGTTCATTCTGATTCAAGCTTATTTCTGTATGTCTTGAGAATAAAGCCTAGCAGAGGATTCACATTCAGTCTTATTATCACTGAAAAATAATTATAAAAAATCAGAATGTTGTTTTCTACAGTTAGCTTGGCACTTTAAGTGTTAATGGTACTTACAGTATTCAGAGGAACTTGTTAAGGAGGAGAATTTGATGATAATTCTGGGATAATTTTCTCCAGTTCTCCATAAAAACATATGTTGTGGGTGCTCATTAGAAGTGCCTCAATAAGGCACTTCTAATGAGCACCCACAACATATGTTTTTATGGAGAAATAAGAAAAATTATCCTAGAATTATCGCCAAGTACTCCTCACAACAAGTCCTGTGCCTACACATTGATTTATCAGCATAAATTTACAGAAATTTACCCTTTACCCCCCTATGATGGGCACATTTAGAAGACAACAAATATTGATATTTTTTTCTTATTTCCCCCAGAAAATAGACTGACATTTCATGCAAATTATCCCCTTAGGAGACAATTTGCACGTGCATATCCATTAATTTATCAACATAAATGTACAGAAATTTATCCTTTAACCTCCTTCCCCCCCACCCCCTCCCTATGATGGGCGAATCTAGAAGACAACAAATTGATGATATTGTAATTTTTTCTTATTTCCCCCAGAAAATAGACTTTGAAATTTCATGCAAATTCATGCAAATTGTCTCCTTGGTATTACAAAAACATGCCTATTCAAATATTTAGAAAATTTCACCTTCAAGAGCTGAAAATTTCCAGATAAAAAACTCTGATATTTTTTATATTTCTGCCAAAAACATAGATTGTGGGTGCTCATTAGAACCATCTCAGTGAGGTGGTTCTAATGAGTACCCACAATCAATGTTTTAGAGCAGAAATAAGAAAAATAATTTATACTGGGGGTTAAGGGGGTTAAAATTATATAGGCATGTTTTCATGATGGGAGACAATTTGCATGAACTGTCAAAGCCTGTTTTATTGGGAAAATTTTACCCAGCATGCTAAACATTGTCCTGCTGAACACGGATATACCTTTCCTTTGCAAACAGTGTAGATCCAGATCAGTTAGCTTCTGAAGAAGCCAACTGATCTGGATCTGCACTGTTTGCCATTAAGTATGTGTATTTATAGCAACAATCTGGATCAAGTAATCTGATTGGCTGAAAATTAGAAGTAGGCGTGGCATCTTAATTTATTCAGCAGGACAAAGGTTAAAGGTTCTGATCTGAGATCCATATCATATCAGTTAGCAAATTTACCATCTGATATGGATTTTTAAATTGCATTTGGGTGGAAGACATCTTTTTATGTATGATGCTGTTAGTCACTGGAGACTGGAGCCAGTCTAAGGTGCTGATATAAAAGGGAGTTTTCCAAAGGTATTTTTCATTATCCAATAGGTGCTCAGGCTGAAGCAGCCCAGTATTTGGCAACTGAGCTGTGTTCAAATACATACATGTAGCTCTAGATAATTAATTAACTTTTCATAAATATTCTCCACAAAAACATATATTGTGGAAACTCATTCAAAGCACCCCTGTTAGGTGCCTCTAATGTGTTGCAACAATATGTGTTTTCTTGGAGAAATAAGAAAAAATATCAATACTTTTTCAGCACTTTAGATAAGCTGCTTTTAATGGGCTATTTACCCACTTAAAATTTCGAAAAAAAGCAATTCAAATTAAATTCATGGGGTAAATACCCAATTATCAGTAAATCTTGCGCCCATTAATATAACAGGATACCCAAAAGAAAAATCTTGATACCCAGTTAAAAAAAAAATGGGTAGGTAGAAATGACCAAAATAGCCAATTGCTTAACCCTTGTCATGCTGAATAAATTATGAAGCCACACCCACTGTAAATTATCAGCCAATCAGATTACTTGATTCAGATTGTTGATACAAATTCACATACTAACTGGCAAACAGTGTAGATCCAGATCAGTTGAAGAAGCCAACTGACCTTTTAGAGGCCAGCTGACCTGGATCTACACTGTTTGCAAAGGCAGGATATAACCGGGTTCAGCAGGACAACCTTATCTAAGGCACTGCTTTTTGTTGAAAAAAAAACAAACAAAAAACACCTTATCTGGAACTATGCCAACAAAACTAACAAAAAATTATCCTAAATTGGTCAGCAGAAAATTATCCTTAATTGGTCAGCACATTCATCTGCAAAGAAGTATACATACATGTGTGAAGTACATTGATTTATGTTTGTGACCGTGTGAGACCTGTCATGTAAGACAGCGCCTCACATGTAAGTAAGTTGTTATTTTGGAGATAAAAGTATCGTTTCTTATCTCTTCATGAAAGCATATTATATAAAATATTACTTTCAAATAAAATGGAACTTGTCAATTGAAATGATGTAAGAGTGTATTCAAATTTCTGTGGGTTAATTTTCTGGGATTACAAAACATGTAGAATGGAGCTGCCGCCTAATGTGCCAAGGACCACTCTTGGAGCCTGGCAATACCAGGTTTACTGTAAGTAAATTGCATGTATCCACCAGAGTAGACTGGCTCTAGTCTCCAATGACAAAATATTTATTCTTATAATCCAGTTTGATATAGCTACTATTAGAATAAAACCAAAATAATATCATGACTATAAAGGCTGGTCACTATGACCAGCCTTTATAGTCATGATATTATTTTGGTTTTATTTTAGTGGATTATCAAACAGTATTATATCAATGAATATAATTATTATTTGAACGTCTATGGCATATATGTTACATGTATGCTAAATTTTATAACATATATTGTATCAAAATAAATCATCCTTCAGCTGTGGTGGTAGACTGGCTCTAGTCTCCAATAACTGAATATTTATTCATTTGTTTGTCTGTGTTGAGGTTTTATGGCGCAGTCAACCCAATGGAGTCATGTCGAAAGCAGTCAGTTTGCCTAACCACACTTTTACTGGGCAGGCTTAGTCCTCTAAGCCGTAAACCAGGAATGTGCACATTCTTTCGCCAGAAACTGATAACTGCTCTTCTTGAATCAGCGGAAGGGAGAGAATGACCATAGAAAATATTTCTTGATCAATCTCCACGAAAGAATGTTGCCGCCTGAGGCGGGGATCGAACTTGCAACCACCTGACTGGTGATCAGCAGTTTTGAAGCACATCAGTAGATAGTAAGTGGACTTACTAAACCCTTGCCATGCTGAATAAATTAAGGTGCCATGCCCACTTCCAATTTTCAGCCAATCAGCTAACTTGATCTAGATTGATACAAATAGACTTGTGACACATTGTTGTGCATGGACTTGCTTAACTCTTGCCATTCTGAATAAATTAAGATGCCATGCCCAACTTCTAATTTTCAGCCAATCAGATTGCTGGATCCATTAATTCACATACTTATTGCCAAACAGTATAGCTCCAGATCACTTGTCTTCTTCAGAAGCCAGCTGGTCTGTATCTGCACTGTTTGCAAAGGTAGACAAATCCAGGTTCAGCAGGTTCATGATCCAGCCACTTTTGCGAACAGTGTAGATCCAGATGAGATGGCTCATAATGAGCCATCTCATCAGGATCTACGCTGTTTGCCATTCTGTTTTAGATTTACAATTGTCACTGTTGGCAGCAATGGATGTGTCCAAATGCAGAGATGGAAGAGTCTATTTCAGAAACTCGAGGTTGAAAGGGTTTAATTTTAGGATAAGCATAGTAATACTGTGAAGTTAAGGTGTCCAAATATTTAGAGGAAATACTGTAATCTTTTCTCAGCCTGTTCTGTTGATTGTATCTTGGTATGGTGCATAATAAACTTGTTCCATGAAATTCCTTGGCAACTTGTCGGATTCTAAATTTGCAAAGTGCAGATTATAAATCTTAAGCCGTGAATGGCTAGCTGGCTGAAAAGTAAGTTACAGTCTTTACCTTTTATACCTCTGTTTGCATGTAGTAATGAATATTAAATAATGTGAAAGCTTTTTTTCTCATTACAAACATTTATTGTTTTTATAGATTCCACTTAGAATTTTGGTTTCCCAGCAGGAATGGAATTTATTTGTAGCACTATATTGATAGAGAATTGGAGTTAACAGTTTCTAGCAGTCATTAGCCTTGTTAATTTAACTCTTGTCTTGTCCTGCTGAACCAAGATATGCCCTGCCTTTGCAATCAGTATAGATCCAGATCAGTTGGCTTCTTCTGAAGCCAACTGATCTGGATCTGCACTGTTGCCATTAAGTATGTTAAGTTTTATCAACAATCTGGATGAAGTAATCTGATTGGCTGAAAATTAGAAGTGGGTGTGGCAACAATTTATTCAGCATGACAAGGCCAGGGTTAATTTAAGCTGTGCCACAAGAAATTTGGTCTTTCAAGACAAAGGAAACTTTATCAGGTTGTACATCCTCACTTTTGTTTGGCTTGACTGATCACTGAATACTGTGGAATATATTGGTGGACATTATCCCTTGTCCTGCTGAACCCGGATTTACTCATAGGCCTAGATAAGAGTGGGTATCAGGTGAATATTTTTCTTATTTCTCGACAAAAACATATGTTGTGGGTACTCATTAGAAGCGCCTCGCCGAGGCACTTCTAATGAGTACCCACAACATATGTTTTCAACGAGAAATAAGAAAAATATAGATACTTTTTAGTCAGAAAAGTACCTTATCAAGAGCTATGTTACCGTACCTTTATGCAAACAGTGTACATCCAGATCAGTTTGCTTCTGCACTGTTTGTCATTAGGTATGTGAATTTGTATCAATAACTTAAATCAAGTAATCTTATTGGCTGAAAATAAGAAGTTGGCATGGCATCTTAATTTATTCAGCATGACAAGGGTTAATCTTGAGCAGATTCTGCGGATGTGCAGGCTGATCATGGCCTTATCCATTTACATGTACACATGCCCAAAAGGTCCATTTTCCCACATGTAGGCCAATTTCAAAGTAAATCTACATGTACATGTGAAGGATTTTTAGTCAGAGCACAAAAAAGTACATTATTATGAACACATGGTTGAGATATGATGATTAATTGACTTGATAATCAAGAACGGTACACATCTTATGGGTACTTATTGGAACTGCCTCATTGAGGCCATTCCAGTGAGTACCATAAGGTGTTAATTGGTGCAGAAATATTTTTTTTTTCTGACTACTAGACTCCTCCCTGGACTGGCTCCAGTCTCCAGTGGTAAAATATTTATTCTTATACTCAAGTTTGATAATCAGGCACTAAAATATAACCAAAATATTATGACTATAAAGGCTGGTCATGAGAATCTCCAGTGACTTAAATATTTATTCTTATAATCAAGATTGATAATCCAGCACTAAAATTAAACCAAAATGTGACTATAAAGGCCAGGTCACAAGAGTGACCAGCCTTTGTAGTTGTGATATTATTTTGATTTTATTTTAGTGGATTATCAA
This sequence comes from Anodontia alba, assembly GCA_964016985.1. Taxonomy (NCBI): domain Eukaryota; kingdom Metazoa; phylum Mollusca; class Bivalvia; order Lucinida; family Lucinidae; genus Anodontia; species Anodontia alba. Next base: position 84,206,349 of record OZ024834.1, on the reverse strand, counting down.
ATAAACTGGATTACAAGAATAAAATATTTAAGTCACTGAAAACGCTATAGCTGGAGCCAGTCTAGACTCCTCCCTTGAACTTTATTGTGACATACCAGCATTGAAATCATACAAATACACAAACCAGTGTATAAGTAGGTCCTTGCAGTCAGGCCAGGGTCGTGTCTGTTGACAGGTAAACTATTTATCATTTGAACTACATGTAAAATCAAAATAAGTAACAGAAAAGACTCTCAATGAAACCATATGGTTATGCAGGCTGGTTTTAGATGTTCATAGATTCATAAGGTGCTTTTTACCATGTGAACTGTTTGTTTTGTATTCATAATATTGTTTGTTTTGATGTACACCGTTGAGAATGACTGCATTAGCAAGAACAAAGCTGTTTTACCTGTTTAAGGCAAACTGATAAACTTGGTAGATTTTCTATCGTTTTTACAAGGGAAACAACTTTTGTGACTTCCTGTTTGCTTACCGGTACCCCAAACCCTTTCAGAAAAGGAGTCTACTTTAGAAGGAAAGAATTTGCTCCCAAGGGGAGCAAATTCTTTCCTTTTAAAGTAGACCCCTTTTCAGAAGGAAGGAAAATATATTTGACAGAATTGCTTCCCCTGAATGTGTCTCAGTTCTGCTTAAATATGGAGATTGTTCCATTGCAAAATTCATTTCTCTTGAGTCGCATAATGAGTTGAAACTTAATTGTTAGTGTGTCTAAATTGTTTTTCGAATTGTGTTATGCAAGTTAATGATTTGGAAAATATTATAGTGGCTGCGTAATAGTGTGATAAGTCCAGACAAAAAAATAAAATGGCTTCACGGCTGAGAATCAGAGGTATGGATGAAAGTTTGGTTATATATTTTATGCTTCATCAAGTTGAAGGCTAAATTAATAGGCATCCATACATGCCATAAGCTCTTGACTAAAATCTGTGAGATAAGGCAAAATTTTAAGGGAGATTTTACAAAAATCTGTGAGATTTTCTTAAAACATCACTTTGGAGCTCCCCCAATATAGTCTTGTGTCTTTTTCTTTCATATAAGAAGCTTGTGAAAACCACAACAGTGTTTTATTTTTATTTCTTCACAAAATCTGTTGTAAAATGGTCTGAAAATTCTGTGAGATTTTAATTCTTTATCGGAATTGCCTTCTAGATGGGCCAAATTCTGTGAGATTTTATCTCACAGAGTGAGATTTGGCATGTATGGCCCATCATATTACTGCTTTTTTTTTTCTTGTTTTTTTAACATGAAATGAAGTTCAACATTTCATTCAGACTGTCTTCTTAAATAAGGCTAAACATATCTTGAAATCCTGTGAAAAGTATGAAAAAAAAAAAAGTTTTAAAATGTGATCTGCAACTAAAAAAAGACTTGGTATTAGCTAGAACAATGGAATATAGACAGGCTTGTAAGTATTTGTGAAAATTCTCTTTTTTGTCTACATGAAAAGCTGTTCTAGGATCTCATAAAAGTGCCTGATTTGGCTGATGAATGAGATCTCAGAGTGTATGCATGTGTTTTCGTTGGAGAAATTAAAAAAAAACACCTTATTTCCTGTAATAGATGGTATGGACAAGTCTGAGCAAACAGTGTAGACCCAGATCAGATGCCACAGAATATGGCTTGCTTGTTAGCCAATTGGATTGCTTGATCTAGACTGTTGATACAAATTCACATACTGAATGACAAACAGTGTAGATCCAGATCAGTTGGCTTCTTCAGAAGCCAACTGATCTGGATCTACACTGTTTGCGAAGGCAGGACATATCCGGGTTCAGCAGGACCAGGTTTAATTATTTCTGATTCTTTTTCAGTGGACAATGTTCTTCACGATCTCAGCAAGGGTACAAGAATGAACAAGGTGAAAGGAGGAGGAATACTGTATACCAGGACGTTCTTTCTCGACACTGATTCCATGAAACTACTCTACACAGGATCTCAAAAAAGGTTTCGGAAGAAAAACACATCATGTAAGTATCATATGGTCATCGTCGGCCTCGGTGGCTCAGTTGGATGTGCTGTCCGACTGGAGACCAGGAGGTCGCAGGTTCAACCCCCGCCGAGGTCGGCAACATTCTTTCGTGGAGATTGATCATGAAATATTTTCTACATTCATTCTCTCCCTTCCGCTGATTCAAGAAGGGCAGTTGTCAGTTACTGGCGAAAGAATGTGCACAATTCTGGTTGACCGCTTAGAGGACTAAGCCTGCCCAGTAAACGTGTGGTTAGGTAAACTGACCCCGCTTGACATGACCCCATTGGGTTACTGGGCCGTAAAACCTCAACACAAACAAATCATATGATCAAATTTCCCATATTTGGACAACATGTCTCCTTGCCATATTTGTCGTAAAATTTTAATAAGCAAGGGTAGTTCTAGATAAGGTATGTTTTTCATCCTAAAAATATTCATATTTTTCTTATTTCTCCGTGAAAAGATGTTGTGGGTACCCGCTAGAACAGTTGGGAGCATAACTTCCACAAGTTAATTTTTTTTTTTAACTCAAAAAGATTTAACCCTTGTCCTGCTGAATAAATTAAGATGCCATGCCCACTTCCAGTTTTCAACCAATTAGATTACTTGATCCAGATTGTTGATATAAATTCACATACTGAATGGCAAACAGTGTAGATCCAGATCAGTTGGCTTCTTCAGAAGCCAACTGATCTGGATCTACACTGTTTGCAAAGGCAGAGTATATCCAGGCTCAGCAGGACAAGGGTTAACAATATTGCTACAGTTTGTGGATTTAACTTGAGTTATTTGTGCTATTTTTTTCACTTAAATTTCTGCTTGTAGACATACAACAATTTTCATTGCAAGTGGTTCATTTTGTATGAAAGATCTGTTACGTTACTTTATGATTGAGCAATATAATTTTGTACGCATCGTCTAGAAATATGTATGTAGGGCCATTGAAGTTAATGAAAAAATATACATGTACCTTTTAACAGAAAGCAGATATGAGAAATGACCTAAATAAGGTAAAACCTTCAGTCAAAGGAAAGTTAACTCTTACATTTTGGAAGGGAGATAACTTCATAGTAAAATTTTAACTTAACCAAGTTATAAATCTTCTCAAAATTTTAACCTAGGAGTTTTGCTCCTGACTGTAGAATCGTCTTGCTGAAGCACTTTTAACCCTTAAAGCGCCAATCAAACTTTGTAGCAGACGGCATTCAAATTTTTTTTTATTTTTCAGAGAAAATAAGTCTTGACATTGCATGTGAATCGTCCGCCAAGCAGATGATTCACATGAAAAGTCAAGACTTGTTTTTTCTGAAAAAATAAAATAAAAAATAAAAAATTGTTGTTTGCTGCAGTTGTGACTAGTGCTTTAAGGGTTAATGAGTACCCACAACATATGTTTTCATGGAAAAATAACTAGATACCTCCTCTTATCTGCAGCTATGAATAACTTTGCATAGCACTAGTTAAGACGCTTTTTTCAATCCTAAAGTATTAATATTTTTTTATTTCTCCACGAAAACATATGTTGTGGGTACTCATTAGAAGCGCCTTGGTGAGGCGCTTCTAATGAGTACCATAACATATGTTTTCATGGAGAAATAAAAAAAATATTTACCGGATACCCTCCCTCGTCTAGACCTATGGAATAAGTCCATTTTACAACCTTAACTAATGTCTCTAATACTGCTGGATGCGTGGCAAATAGTTTAGACCCAGATCAGACGCCTCAGAATGTGGCATCTGATCAGGGTCTGCATTGTTTGCTCAGGCCTGTCAGTCGAATATACTGGGGTATATACATTCAGTTTTTCTGCAGTAAACAGAATAGGAGCTGACCTCGGTGGCTCAGTTGGATGCGTGTCCGACTGGAGACCAGGAGGTTGCGGATTCGACTCCTGCCGAGGTCGGCAACATTCTTTTGTGGAGATTGATCATGAAATATTTTCTATAGTCATTCTCTCCCTTCCGCTGATTCAGGAAAGGCAGTTGTCAGTTTCTGGCAAAAGAATGTGCACAATACTGGTTAACCAGTTAGAGGACTGAGCCTGCCCAGTAAACATATGGTTAGGTAAATTGACCGCACTTGACATGACCCCCATTGGGTTGATTGGGCCGTAAAACCACAACACAAACAAATGAACAAACAGAATAGGAGTTAATTTTCTGATTCATCATCCTATGTCAATGATTGTTGTTATCCAGTTTTCTGTATTATCGTTTATATATAAAGCAGACTGTCATATATTATTACCAATTCAAATTAGGGACTTTAAAAGCCTTTTAATACGCGTTTTGTTTTTCTAACTGTAAATCACTTATTAAAACAATTTTGCAAAACTCCAAGTACCTATGGCTACATAAGTGTTTTTTGCAACCACATTTATCTTAGAATTGAGATGGCCATGTCTGAATAAATGCCTTGCTCCATTATGCAGTCCGTAGCGGGTATGAATGCAGATCCAGGTTATTGCAAGTTTGAATTCCATCTCGGCCACATACATTGTAACTTTCATTGAGATTGATCATGAATTCATTTTTATGGTCATTCTCCCCCTTCTGCTGATTCATGAAGGTCAGCAGCCAGTTTTCTCAAACGTATATGCCCAATTATTGGTTAACTGCTTAGAGGACTATGTCTGCCCAGGAAAAAGTGTCAGTAGGTTAACTTGACCAGCTTGGCATGACCATAACAATGTTGACTGGGCTGTAAAAATCTGACTCAACTCAGCTGAGAAAACAGTAAGGTGATTCCAATCAGTTACTGACAAGATCTGTTTTGTTGAAAAAATTACAAGAAGGAAAGATCCTAAATTATGATGATTATCACTTGATAGGAACTTCTATATGCTGTCTGTTTTCATCTTATATAATTTTCCATATCATACCTACCGTATTTGACCTAATTACTGCTCATACCCCTATAAGCGCACAGTCAAGCAATTCTGTAGTCTTCAGATTACAGCCAGTGTACTTTTTGTCTACTTCTTTGTAAAGGCATACAAATGTATGTTGAGGGTACCCATTTTAATTGCATCAACTTGTTGATGCAATTCAAATGAGTACCCACAACATATGCTTTTATATAGAAAGTCAGAGAAAAAGCACAAAAAAAACAAAAAAAAAAAAACCACAAAAATATCGCATAAGCACCATTAATATAAGTGCTTCGCTGATATGTTTTTAACCCTTAAACTGGCAATTACAACAATTGTCGTCTGCTTTGTCATCTGCTTGTGATTTTTAAAGTCCTTTTTGCAAACATTGTGGGCCCAGATCAGACTGCTCCTCTGATCAGGGTCCACACTGTTTGCCTCTATGCAAAAATAGGTTTAAAATGTTTGCAAGAATATTCAGCAGACGACAGAAACATACAACATTTTCAGATGCAGGTTTTCTTGGCATTTTAAGGATTAAGTGTACCCTAAGTACATGTGTAGTTGGATACCTGTTTTACCACAAGTTTTCCCAGTATTTTTGACAAACCTAAGTGCATTGTGTGGTAATTAGGTTGAATATGGTATACATAAGATAAAAGGATTGTCTAGATAAATATTATTCATATTCCTCCTTGAAAATGTATGTTTTGTTACTCATTAGAAGCACATCTGAGATGCTTCTAATGAATATCACAACATAATTATGTTTTCATGGAGAATAAGAAAAATATCAATACTTACTGGACGGGAGAATAAGAAAAATAGCAATACTTATTGGATGGGAGAATAATAAAAAATAGCAATACTTATTGGATGGGAGAATAAGAAAAATACCAATACTAATATTGGATGGGAGAATAAGAAAAATATCAATACTTATTGGAAGGGAGAATAAGAAAAATATCAATACTTTACAGATTGGAGAATAAGAAAAATATCAATACTAATATTGGATGGGAGACTACGAAAAATATCAATACTAATATTGGATGGGAAAATAAGAAAAATATCAATACTTATTGGAAGGGAGAATAAGAAAAGTATTAATGCTTTACATATTGCAGAATAAGAAAAATACAATACTTTACGGATTGGAGAATAAGAAAAATGTCAGTACTTTACAGATTAAAAGAGTTCCTTACCAGGAGCTATGCTGTCATTTATCATGCATGTTTATTGCAGGGTCATTGTCTTCCATAGAAGAAGTTAGAGAAGGAGAGAAGGACTATGCAAAAAGGCTAGATCGTCATGATGTAAGTTTGCTTACGCACATTTTAATTCCAAATGGGGACAACCAGCTGTAACCTGGTGAAAAGCAGAGTTCAAAGATATGACATGATCTTAATAGTGTTGATGGGCCTTTAAACACCAAACCAAGTCAAAAACTGTCCAGTGTTAGACAGCTCATACTTGTAGGTCAGTTTGGATTCCAATTCTGTCATTACTAAATCACTTAGCCGCCTTTAGTGAGTACCCACAACATTATTATGTTTACAAAGCGAAGCAAGATTGAAAATTTGAATGTTAACCCTAGTCCTGCTGAACCCGGATATACCCTGCCTTTGCAAACAGTGTAGATCCAGATCAGTTGGCTTCTGAAGAAGCCAACTGATCTGGATCTGCACTGTTTGCTATTAAGTATGCGAATTTAGAGCAATAATCTGGATTGAGTTATCTGATTGGCTGAAAATTAGAAGTGGGCGGGTCATCTTAATTTATTCAGCAGGACAAGGGTTAAAATTTTCATTACACAAGATGAAAATTTCTATGGTATTCACCGAAAAAGAGTAAATTTTCTTTTTATTTTATTGTTTACATACCAGTGCACACTTCTAACATTCATAACTTACAATGTACGTCACCTAACAAAACATAAACGTCATGGTATTGACTTTCAGTGCTTAACATGTGAAGTGCTTGAGAGACAAAAACAAACAGTTTCTGCAAATCAAAATAATCTTGTTACCCAAGGAATTCAAAAAATTAAAGTGGGATCATCATCTGTTAGGAAACAATGAAGACAATCAAAGTAATCCCAAACAATGAGTGAAAATAAAATGACCGTGTTATTTTTCACAAGTGAAAATAACATATCCTTTCACTGTGTGAAAGTATCATTTTTATTTATTTTTGATATACAATGTACAGTGATATCACTGCTTGCAATAAAATAAGACATACAGGTAATATCCTGTCTTGCCCATTTTATTTATGTCTTACTGTCATAACACAGTACAGGTAATGATTAGTAATAGCTGGTATAATGAGAATAAATGTAGGTAAATAATATCTCAATAATAACATTCACTGACGGGCACCTCATACATGTCATTACCCCTGCATGTTTTGGCGAGAAAAAATTGGGGAATCTATATCTCCAGATAAGAGGGGGATCCACAAAATAGTTTCTTATTTCTCTATAAAAACATATGTTGTGGGTACTCATTAGAAGCGCCTCGCCGAGGCGCTTCTAATGAGTACCCACAATATATGTATTCATGGGGAAATAGGAAAACTATCAACACTAAAGCATCGTACCAAGAGCTATGGTATAATGGGTATAAATGTAGGTAAATAATGTCTCAATATAACAGTCACTCAGACAGGTACCACATACTTGTCATTACCCCTGCATGTTTTGGAGAGAAAAAGATTGGGGAATATAGCTCTAGATAAGAGGGGGTATCCACAAAATAGTTTTCTTATTTTTCCACGAAAACATTATGTTTTGGGAGGTGCTTCTTATGAGTTCCCACAACATATGATTTCATCTAGAAATAAGACAAATCCCAAACTTTTTGGTTGAAAAAAATGCCTTATCTAGAGCTATGGATGCCAAATTGTGCCACGGCACCACATTACGAAAACACACCTATTCAAATATATAGAAAATTTGACCTCCAAAAACTGAAAGTTTTCAGATAAAAAAAACTGTTATTTTTCATATTTCTGCTCAAAACATAGATTGTGAATACTCATTAGAACCACCTCAGAAAGGCAGTTCTAATGAGTACACACAGTCTATGTTTTCGAGCAGAAATAAGAAAAATAATGTATACCCCTGTAAACCCCAGTTAGTGGGGTTTAAAGGGGTCAAAATTACATAGGTATGTTTTCGTGACGAATTCAAAATGATCATGTCTCTTGAAACTCTTCATATTAAACCACTAGGATTAGACTTGAAACTATCTATAACCGTTCATTTAAAAAAAACCCCAAAAAACAGAAGAAAACAAAAACAAACAGTTACTGGGATAAATTATTCATGCTAAATATTCGGACAAGTAGGTCTGTCAGAGCAAACAGTGTAAACCCAGATCAAACTGCTCCTACAGAAGCAGTTTGATTTGGGTCTACACTGTTTGCTATTCTATCAGTACTTTTAGCTACATCAAAGGACAGTCAAACAGACTTGGTAAAAGTTTATGTGAATTATGGTGCTGAGTCAAATTATACCGGTATTTGCTAGTTATAATTTTTGTAAAAAAGAGAAAAAATCCCTACCTACCCTATTTTTTTTTTCAAACAAGTTACCTTAAACACAAATATTTTTTTGTCTGGCCTTGTCAAGAAGACATTTTAACAAGATGGATTGGATTTAACATTCATTTCACTTTTGAACTTTATGGCACACACAATTGTTTACATAATGTAATTTTTGTAAGAAATGGGTACTCAAGGCTTCCCAGGTAAGAAGGGTGATAAACATGTTTAACTCTTAAAGCGCCAATCACAACAATTGTCGTCTGCTTTGTCTTCTGCTTGCCATTTTAAAAGTCATTTCTGCAAACAGTGTGGACCCGGATCAGACTGCTCCTTTAGGAGCAGTCTGATCTGGGTCCACACTGTTTGCCGGTATGCAAAAAATAGCTTTGAGAAGTTTGCAAGAATATTCAGCAGACGACATAAACAGATGACATTTTCAGATGCAGTTTTTCTTGGCGCTTTAAGGGTTAAATCCTTAAAGCTCTACTCAAATCTCCAGCTGATATCATTTTGAATTTTACTTTCATGGCTCAGAGAAAATAAAACTTGACATTGCATGTGAATCCTCTACTTTTTCAATGAAAACAAGACATTTCATGTGAATCATCTACTTACAAGGTATATTTGCTGCAAATATAGCAAAAATTATCTAAGAATGACCCACGTATAAATTTAAAGGAGTAAACATTTTGATCTATACACAATTAAGACTCCAAACCAGGGTAGAGGTAAACCAGTACACAGACAAGACTGATCATAACTCGTGAGTCTTGCGGTTTAACTAGTAAAGCGCAAACACAACCACAGCAGACGACTTTTTAAATTTTTTTTTTTTTTTTTTTATACATGTATTTCAAAGAAAGTAAGTCTTGATGTTTCATGTGAATTGTCTGCAGATGATTGAGGGAAATGTTACTTTTTTCTCAGAAAAGTGAAAAAAAAAATAAATTGGAATGTCGCCTGTCACAAATTTTGCTTGGTAGTTTCAGGTTTAATTATTATGTCCAATAGGTCCCATCTAAAGTCACAAAATTGTTCACAGCTCTAGAATCTATAAATTTTATTTTATTTTTTCATCAGGACATCTTACCATTTACTCTATTATTGAAAATGGCTCAATGAATACTTATAATGAATACCTGCTAGGTACATATGTATATATTTTGGTGAAAAACTAACACAAATCCCCCTAAACTAGATATTACCTCAGTTATCAGCTGATCTGGGCATAACCCATTAGACTTTATCATTATTAGCCTTTACCGCTCTCTGGGCAAATTCAGCAGACGACAAACTGATTGTATTTTTTTCTTATTTTTTCCAGAAAACAGGTTTTGACATTTCATGCATATTGTCTCCAGTGAGACAATAATGCATGAAATGTCAAAACCTGTTTTCTGGGAAAAATAAGAAAAAATATTTCAGTATGTCATCTGCTGAAAATTTTCCTAAGCGTAAACATCAATACACAAGGGCTTGTCAGTACAGAAAAAAAGAAATCTTTAAATTGAAAGAAGAAATGTCATGGTTGTGTAAATCTTGATTTGTGAATAAAATGAATTATACCTATTGAAATTCAGTGTGTATTAATTATCTGTTGCAAACACGTTTCAAAAATTTAAAATTTATTCTTTTTTTCTATTTGTTTTTCCTTTTGAAAATAGGACTCTATATTTCAAGATTTAAGAAGATATATTGATGAAATGTCAAGCCCCCTTTTTTAAAGAAAAAAATAAGAAAACTTCTTTTTTAATTTTGGCTGTTTTATTTTTATATGTATACAATAGTGTAAGGCTTATTATTACACTCTCTTTCATAAATTATCAATGGAAATCCACACCCTTTCGGCCTGTATAACTAATAATCTAGAAAAACTGCTATCCACATAGTTTTCTTATTTCTCCTTATGAGATGATGCAGGGACAGATTCAGAGGGAGTTCAGGGGTTTGACTGAAACCCCACCTCCTCCCACCCCCCACCTTGACTCAAAATGTCATTTTCATGGGAAATTTTAGATAAATTTGATAAATTTAAGATACCTGTTTACCCTAAATTTTCACCCCCTCCCTACTCCTTACCTTATACTTCTCTTTAACAAGACCATTTTAATACCTGTGAATGTGTGTAAAATTGCTGTATGAGTGACAAACAATGTAGACCCAGATCAGATGCCGCATTCTGCGGCATCTGATCTGGGTCCTCACTGTTTGCACAGGCCTATCTGCCCAAATACATAAAGTCCAATGATTTGATCAAATTGAACCCCACCCCCCCACCCCTCAGAAATCATCCTGGTTCCGCATCTGTAAGATCATACTGTGCTTGCAACAGGTGGAGAAAGGGGACATTTTTATTTCTTCTGTTACTCCACTGTCATCCATGCTTCATTTTTTCCATTTGTACACCTCTTTTACCCGTTACTCCTTTCCTCAGGAAATGATGCAAAATGCTAACATGGGTTGATTTGTTGTTAAACCACAACACAACCCAACAAAATTTCTCCACAAAAAAACTGTTGATGGTACTCATTAGAAGGTCTCGCTGAGGCACTTCTGATAAGATATGTTTTCTTATGGAAATAAGAAATACATGTATGCATACTTTTTGGTTGAAGAAAAAATCTGAAAACAGTTTTACATAGCATCAGACAGGGCCCTTTTTCTATCTGAAAAGAACTGATTTTTATCTTATGACTCCACCAGAACATATGTTGTGGACTCATTCAGTCAATAGACGTGTCTCACAGAGGCACTTCTGATGAGTTCACACAACATTTGTTTTTATGGAGAAATTAGAAAAAAATATTACATGTATCTGGATACCCTGTCTTATCTGGAGATATGAGTTAAGCTATTTTCATGAATCTTTGTACAGATTTATACAAAAAATCAAATTTATAAAGCAACAACATACAATGTGCAGAGACACATACCATAACACTACTTATACATGTAAATTTGATGATTGATGATGGATGAATTGGTTGGTGTTTTACCTCTCAGCAGTAGTTCACTTTAACCCTTGTCCTGCTGAATGAATTAAAATGTCATGCCCACTTCTAATTTTCAGCCAATCAGATTACTTGACCCAGATTGTTGCTATAAATTCACATACTTAATGTCAAACAGTGCAGATCCAGATCAGTTGGCTTCTTCAGAAGCCAACTGATCTGGATCTACACTGTTTGCAAAGACAGGGTATATCCGGGTTCAGCAGGACAAGGGTTAATATGGAAGCCATAGAAAGGTGATGTTGAAATGCACTGTAAAGTCATTGCCTGAATTCTGTCTCTTGAGTATTTGAAACTGAGACATTATGATCCAAATTTGGGAGTCCTAACCGCTCTGCCATGTGGAGACTTCTACTTTTATATTTTGATAACACTTCTTATTTTACCCTGGTCCTGCTGAATTTGGATATATCCTGCCTTTGCTAACAGTGTAGATCCAGATAAGATGGCTTCTTCAGAAGCCTAATGATCTGGATCAACACTGTCATTTAATAAGTATGTGAATTTATAGCAACAATCTGGATCAAGTAATCTGATTGGCTGAAAATCAGAACTGAGCATGGCATCTTAATTTATTCGGCATGACAAGGGATAAACTGCTTTTAACCCTTGTCATGTTGAATAAATTAAGATGCCATGCCCACTTCTAATTTTCATCCATTTAAATTGCTTGATCCAGATTGTTGCTTTAAATTCATATATTTAATGGCAAACAGTGCAGATCCAGATCAGTTGGCTTCTTCAGAAGCGGTCTGATCTGGATCTACACTGTTTGCAAAGACAGGCTATATCCGTATTTAGCATGACAAGGGTTGACCATGCCTCAGATGCACCTTAACCCTAGTCCTGCTGAACCCGGATATGTCCTGCCTTTGCAAACAGTGTAGATCCAGATCAGTTGGCTTCTGAAGAAGCCAACTGATCTGGATCTGCACTGTTTGTCATTAAGTATGTGAATTTGTATCAACAACCTGGATCAAGTAATCTGATTGGCTGAAAATTAGAAGTGGGCATGGCACCTTAATTTATTCAGGATGACAAGGGTTAAAAATAGTCCCTGTGTGACAATGCTCCAGAAAGGGCCCAAAAGACCTAGTGACCTATATTTAGGTTTTATTTTAGTGGATTATCCAACAGTATTATAAGAATAAATACTTAGTCACTGGAGACTGGAGCCAGTCTAGGGCTGGTCCTGATATCACACTTTAAAATCTGTCTTCATCTAAAACAAAAAAAAAAAAAAAACCCTGAAGATATATTGCCAAAAGCAATAATTGTGTACTGACATATAGTTCGCTTGTTATTTAATGTTGAAACAACTGTCTTAGGTCTTAAGCTATAAAATTGGCTTGAATGATTAGGTGTAAATACATGTATGTCCTCTGGGGCATCCTTATAAACTTATAAACTGCACATTAATTTTGTAGTTACTGTATCAACCGGTCTGAGTGGCTCATTTGGTAGAGCATCGACCTTCACAGATCAGTCCCTAAACTTGTCATACAGTCATATTTAGACTCTGAAATTGGTACTGTATGGCATTTTGCTTGATGTTTAGCATAATTAACCCATAAACTGCCAATCACAACAATTGTTGTCTGCCTTGTCATCTGCTTGTGATTTTAAAAGTCATTTTTGCAAACAGTGTGGACCCAGATCAGACTGCTCCTCTAGGAGCAGTCTGATCTGGGTCCACACTGTTTGCCTGTATGCAAAAATAGGTTTGAAAAAGTTTTCAAGAATATTCAGCAGATGACATAAACAGACAACATTTTCAGATGCAGGTTTTCTTGGCATTTTAAGGGTTAAGGAAAAAGAGCTCAGACTAGTTCACAGAACAAGGACTGTCAGTATAATGTGACTGGTGATACTATCATTTTATGACCCCGACCTGTATTTTGTGGTCTAATGATTTTGTCATTTTATTTACATTTTCCTGGTATTTAGCCCCATTTCTGATAAATTATATGATCTATAATCATGAAACGTGACATACACTTCCCCCCTAACATGTACTCATACATTCTGATATTCCTTTGTGACCATGACTTACAATTCACTTACAGTCCATTGACTTTGTTATTTTTTAGCTTAATCAGTTGTTAGATCTATTACGATATTTGACCAAATTAATTACGACACCGTGTACTTAAGTTTTTCAAAATTACTGGGACTGGAACTACACTGTTTGTGTGGTGCGAATTTTTTTTTAATGCTACCAGGCACCTGAGATACAGAGGCAGCGGCAATTGTTTTGTACAGCCTTGCTTTCATGGATCACCCATGCATGCTTGGTGCCGCTGTCTGTCACCAAGCACTGCCCTGTCCACTTTATACTCAACCCAGGGCACGTCAAGTATGAGCTAGGCATACTAATGGTCTGAAAATTGTCTCGACCCGAGCGGGATTCGAATTCACGATATCCTGCTTGAAAGTCAAGTACGCTAACCACTAGGCCACCCAGTCCACTGTGAGTGCACTGCTTGTCATTCAGTATGTGAATTTGTATGAACAATCTGGGTCAAGTAATCTGATTGGCTGACAGTTAGAAGTGGGAGTGTCATCAGGACAAGTGTTAAGTATTTGTATGAGGGCCTCTTGTAACCCTTAAACCACTTATATCACAACTGCAGCAGACAAAATTTCTATATTTTTTCTTTCTAGTTTTCAGAGAAAAATGGACTTGACAGTTCAAATGAATCATCTGCCTAGTAAATGATTCACATGAAATGCCAAGTCTTATTTCCTAAAAAATTAGAATGTTGTCTGCTGCAATTTTGCCAAAGTCTTTTTTATCTTTAGGTTTATGGGAGATTTCTTAAAAAGTTGCTATCTGGAATAAAACAAAATGTGATTTGGGTTGATGAAATAAAATAATTTTCCAACAGAAATGAAAGTTCAATATTTCAGCCCAAAATTTGAAAAGGGACATTAAATAAAAATAAAAATTGAAATGCAAGTTTTATATTTCCAGAGGGGCTAAAATCAAAGGGTAGGTTCTCCCTTAAACCTACATTAATGTAAAATTAAAAAACTGCGGCCTTAGTAGTTTAAGGGTAAAAATTTCCTATGGCAATTTACTGTAAATGACAGTTCCTGAACTTTGATGATGTTGTGAAGTCAGTAGTTTTATGGTTTACTAACCAAGTGAAAGTTAATGTTGTCTTGTTTTCCCTAGTATGTCAATTTACGACAATCAGACTGCAAAACAGGATCTTATAGCATATAGCTATTAACCCTTATTATCTGCACAGTTCAATTAACACTTTGCATGCTGGGTAAAAATTTCAGCAGACGACATTTAGAAATATTTTTTTTTTATTTTTTTCCCAGAAAATAAGATTTGACATTTCATGCAAATTGTCTCCATAGGAGACAGTTTGCATGAAATGTCAAATCCCATTTTCTGAGAACAATAAAAAAAATCTCATGAATGTGTCGTCTGCTGAATCTGCCCACACCATGGTAAGTGTTAAGAAAAGAGTGTAGAGTCAGCTTGCATGAATGAATGAAAGTATAGGAAGAACTCTAGTAGTCACTGTATTAATAATCTTGTCTCTGTGTCTACATTATTGCCACAATTTTCAAAAAATGGTTAAAGTCTTAGAAACTCAAATCTTCTTAACCATAAAATTGATTGAGTTCATACTTCAGCAGGTGTAAGGTTATACTGGTCTAAAGATTTACACTACCATCCCTTGAATTCTAACATACAAGTACATCTGTAGGTTTTTGAGTTGATTGTTTACAATCCAGCCAAAGTATACATACACCAAAATTTCCTTATAGTAGTTTTCCATGTGATTATCATTGACCAATAAAATCAAACCTAGCCTTTGTATGAAACCCAGGTAACAGTTATTTATAGTCATTCTATTCTTGTCATGTATGATATCAGAGTGCAGTGTTAAGATGGTTATCTGTAAAAGCTGGACTGCGACATTGGCAAACAGTGCAGACCCCAATCAGATGCTGCAGAATGCGACATCAAGATCTGGGCTGTTTGCTTAAATTACAGGAAGTTAAGGGTTAAGTGAAACAGTCTTATGTCCCCGTTCAGGACCAAAGTAGCCATGTGTTTAGATAAGCAGATCAAAACTTAATTAATTCTGTCATTAAAAACAATGCCACCAAGAAGCGACAAATAGGTTGTTGAAGTGTTTTAGATTTCTCGCCTTATGGCTCGAAATTTAAAACACTTCAACAACCCATACTTGCCTTGGAGCTGTGTTGTAAGTCATTTATTGTGTGATATGGCTTCGTTAACCCTTGCCTTGCTGAATAAAGATGCCACGCCCACTTCTAATTTCCAGCCAATCAGTTTACTTGATCCAGGTTTTTGATAGAAATTCACATATTTAATGACAAACAGTGCTGATCCAGATCATTTGGCTTCTTCAGAAGCCAATTGATCTGGATCTTCACTGTTTGCTAAGACAGGGCATGCTCAGCAAGAGAAGGTTTAATTGACAATAAGTGCAGAATGATTAGATAGTATCTGGTACAACATATGCATGTCTGACATTTCTTCTGTCATGATTTTTTGTTAAAGGTCAGATACCATGTGTGGTAGGCAAATCTCAGTGATAAAGGAGGATTTTAGTTGATTGATTTTCCATGCTGGCTGATTTATTTGATTACAAGTGTATTATGGAATGTTATGAAAAATAAAGATAAAACTGTACTTGTGTACTGTATTTCTTCAAATAATTATCTTATTTATAATGCATTTTCTAAGGAGTGGCTACATATGACCTGATGTATAGTATTCAAACAAATTGGTGTAAGCAAGATCAAACTGCTCATAAAGGTTATCATTTGATCAGGATGGGTCTGCACTGTTGCCATTTGCTATTCTTTTACAGTGTTTTAGACAGCTGGTACTCAAATGAATTTGTTCAAAATTTAGGACAAGTTTAGTAGGATGTTACTAGAGTTAGGATATTAACCCATTGTAGTCGGGAGACCCATAAAAGGGTAATTAGCAAACAGTGCAGACCCAGATCAGACGCCGCAGAATGCGGCATCTGATCAGGGTCTCCAATGTTTGCAAATAGTTTAGCCATTTTTCTCCAGGAATATGTTAATCTCATAGCTGGTTGTACCTAAAACTGAAATTGGACTCTTCCAATATATAATGTGGGAGAGTCTATTCAGTAGACAATGGGTTAAAATAAAGCATTACAAAAACACGCCTATTCAAATATATCGAAAACTTCACCGCCAAAAACCGAAAATTTTCAGATAAATAACTCTGATATATTTCATTTTCTGCTCAAAACATCAACGAGGCAGTTCCTATGAGTACCCACAATCTATGTTTTTGAGCAGAAATAAGAAAAATAATGTAAACCCCTGTAAACCCCAGTTTTACTATATAAAAGTGGGGTTTAAGGGGGTAAAAATCATATAGGCATGTTTTCGTGATGGTATGATAATAGCGAACGGTTTTTCCACGGGTAAACAATACGTCATTTGTTTGTCCGAAACTTGCAATGGTTTATGAAGTTTGTCATATCAGGTACAAAAGCATGGGGACAATAATGAAAGCTGTCACATTTGTCGTCTGCAATGCGTAAAATAACAGTTAAACTTACTGACAAACAAAGCTATTTATAGTTCAGTACCAATATAGAATCATTCCCTATTAACCTTTACGACACTGGGGCAGATTCAGCAGAGGATAAAACTGATGATATTTTTTTTTCCTAGAAAATAATCTTTAGCATTTCCTTACCTGAGAAAATTTGCTATTATAATCAAAGCACTGATAGCACTGATAGGTCAATTTTCTCCGAGTGTAGGATTGGAAAATGGTCCTCAACAGAGAGTTAAGACAGGTTCATTTCACCCTAACTTCCTGTAATTTAAGCAAACAGTGCAGACCCTGATCAGATGCTGCAGAATGCAGCATCTGATCTGGGTCTGCACTGTTTGCCAATGTCCCAAATGTCCCAGTCCAGGTTTTACAAATAACCCTCTATCAACAGCAGTCTGACAGCACAGCGACAAGAATAACATGGCTATAAATAACTGTTTCCTGGATTTTGTCTAATGCGCAGTTTGATACATTGGTCAATGATAATCACGTGGACAACTACCTTAAGGACATTTTGGCGTTTGTATACTGTGGCTCGGTTGTAAACAATCGACCCAAAAATTGAAGAAATCCATTTTACTGGCTGATGCTGCGTCTGAAAACTGCTAAACGAATGGCAATTAAGTAGTGTAGACCCTGATCAGACACCACAATCTGTCTTTGTGAATCCTTAGGTTTATAGTAAAAGTCTTAAAATTTCACACACCAAAGTTTCTGACAAAATGGCATAATACATAATATTAAGGATAGAAATCTACAAGTCAAGTTTTTATTTTTTTTTTTTGTTTTTGTTTTCCCTGTTTCCTAAATGCCTAGCCTTAGTGCAAAAAACTCAACAAAGTCTTTTTGCACTTAGGTGACTATTATTTAAACCTTAGTTTAGATAAATATATCTAAAGTACTTAATTCTACTTGATCTCAGTATTTGATGACCATGGTGTCTATTTTCCTAGAAAATAGGATTTGACACTTGATGCAAATTGGGAGACAATTTGCATGAAGTATCAAATCCTATTTACTATTGTCTAGGAAAAATAAGAAAAATATTTTTCAAAGTGTCGTCTGCTGAAATTTTTACCTAACATGCAAAGTGTTAACAGTCCTAAGGAGACAGTTTGCATGAAATGTTAAATCCTATTTTCTAGGACAAATAAGATATGCTATTTGATCATCCTTGGGTTATGTATTGCATAGCTCCAAATAATAATAGCTATCCACATATTATTTTTCTTATTTCTCCATAATAACATGTTGTGAGTACTCATTAGAAATACCTTAACGAGGCACTTCTAATGAATACCTGCAGCATATGTTTTTATGGAGAACTGGAGAAAATTATCCCAGAATTATCACTTAATTCACCTGCTTAAAAAGGCCTTTGAAAAATTATTAAAAATCATTGCCAAAATTATTACCTTGCCTAGAGCTATAGTTATTTATGCAATAAAAAGTGGTGTGGGCCAAGTTAAGTGAAATAGTGTCTTTGGTGCATTATTCAAACAGAAGTGACTGTGATCAGCTAGTCTCATCAGGGCATTATTTATGTAAGTACACATGTATTATACAGTGGACAGATTCTATAAATAGATAGCAAAAGACCTGATTAGACTGCATAGGCTGACCTGTGCTTTTGCATCCATAGACGCCTGAAACCACCTGATCTGGGTCTGCACTGTTTGCCAATGTCCCAAATGTCCCAGTCCAGGTTTTACAAATGACCCTCTATCAACAGCAGTCTGACAGCACAGCGACAAGAATAACATGGCTATAAATAACTGTTTGCTGGATTTTGTCTAATGCACAGTTTGATACATTGGTCAATGGTAATCACGTGGACAACTACCTTAAGGACATTTTGGCGTTTGTATACTGTGGCTCGTTTGTAAACAATCGACCCAAAAATTGAAGAAATCCATTTTACTGCCGGATGCTGCGTCTGAAAACTGCTAAATGAATGGCAATTAAGTAGTGTAGACCCTGATCAGACACCACAATCTGTCTTTGTGAATCCTTAGGTTTATAGTAAAAGTCCTAAAATTTCACACACCAAAGTTTCTGACAAAATGGCATAATACATAATATTAAGGATAGAAATCTACAAGTCAAGTTTTTTTTGTTTTTTTTTTTCCTCTGTTTCCTAAATGCCTGGCCTTAGTGCAAAAAACTCAACAAAGGCTTTTTGCACTTAGGTGACTTATTTAAACCTAAGTTTAGATAAATATATCTAAAGTACTTAATTCTACTTGATCTCAGTATTTGATGACCATGGTGTCTATTTTCCTAGAAAATAGGATTTGACACTTGATGCAAATTGGGAGACAATTTGCATGAAGTATCAAATCCTATTTACTATTGTCTAGGAAAAATAAGAAAAATATTTTTCAAAGTGTCGTCTGCTGAAATTTTTACCTAACATGCAAAGTGTTAACAGTCCTAAGGAGACAGTTTGCATGAAATGTTAAATCCTATTTTCTAGGACAAATAAGATATGCTATTTGATCATCCTTGGGTTATGTATTGCATAGCTCCAAATAATAATAGCTATCCACGTATTATTTTTCTTATTTCTCCATAATAACATGTTGTGAGTACTCATTAGAAATACCTTAGCGAGGCACTTCTAATGAATACCTGCAGCATATGTTTTTATGGAGAACTGGAGAAAATTATCCCAGAATTATCACGTAATTCACCTGCTTAAAAAGGCCTTTGAAAAATTATTAAAAATCATTGCCAAAATTATTACCTTGCCGGGAGCTATAGTTATTTATGCAATAAAAAGTGGTATGGGCCAAGTTAAGTGAAATAGTGTCTGTGGTGCATTATTCAAACAGTAGTGACCATGATCAGCTGGTCTCATCAGGGCAGTATTTATGTAAGTACACATGTATTATACAGTGGACAGATTCTATAAATAGATAGCAAAAGACCTGATTAGACTGCATAGGCTGACCTGTGCTTTTGCGTCCATAGATGCCTGAAACCACCTTTTGCTGTGGGTCGCACAATACAGCAGTTTGTGACATAACATTACGATCATGTTTTTATGCACCGGTATAAAATTTGAATATATTGCCCTTCAGACATGCAGACAGTACCGTAATAACTCTAAATATTTGTAAGAAAGGCCTGAACAAACAGTGCAGACCCAGATCAGATGCCACATTCTGCGGCATCTGATCTGGGTCTACACTATTTGCCACTCATCCAGCACTATTTTAGACACATCAACAGGTAGTAAAATAGACTTTTTCAGATTGACAAGTATGGTAAGAAATCAGGGTGTCTCAATACCTAGGGTAAATACTGTAATACAGGTAATGGATAAAAACTTGTTCATTTCATTTGTGCACTTCTAATGATTTAATGTTGTCATTAGACAGGTGCACTGTTTATTACTGTGCACCTGTATAGTTGGGAGTGGGGTTGGGGATGGGGGCCTGGCTAAGCTCAGTAGGAAGTGTGACAGTCACTGTTCGGCTCATTAGTAGTTGTGACATACATGTACATCTTCCTTGCAAGTTCGAATCAAATACGTGCTGCTAGCAAAAATTAGAGTTTATTTGGTTGTTTTGATTGATTACTGAGAAATAATTCTGAAATACTGTGTTCTAAGGCTTGCGTGTGAAAAACAAGTGAGTGAAGCGAATGAGTTTTTTACAAGCAAACCTTAAAACACAAGTGAATTATTTCTCCATAATCGATCAAAACAACAAAATAAACTATTTATTACGTTTTCATTCATGTTTTACCTTTGAATTTTCGCATTCAGCGGTTATGATTTCCTACCAAAATAGTTCCAGTCAGTGCATGAATTTCAGGAGGCGTGGTTTAGTTTGAAAATCAGTCGCCATCTTGTTTTCACTTTAATGCAAAAACCATCCTGTGCTTGAAATACAGACACAACAACATCACAAAAGTAGAACTGGATTATCAAGAAAATCATACTTTATACTTGTGTTGCGGGTCTTTCCTCAAAAACACCAACTGGACGTGAAAATTGCAGTCTGATTTCCATGATTTTATCAAAGTTTCTGCAAAATGTCAACCATTGTTATTGTTGTTACCAACAATGTCAGCAATGTTGCCAGCAATTACGATGTCAAAATGTTCAGAATGAAATAATTCACTTGGTGAATTTTAGATTATAATTCACTGACAAATCTCAGTAAATCTGACTGCTAAAAATGTAATAATATAATAAATATAAAATAACTAATGGTGAAAAATATCAGTAAATAATCTTCCAGTATGTATAACTGGTTTGACTGTCACCTTTTGGGTTGCTGTGGTTTGACATGGTATTTCCCAACTGATGTACATGTACCTGGTTTATGCAGCTTATTTAATATGTGTATTTTGTCTCATTTCAGAGGTATAAAATACTGTGTGTGGTGTTTGGGGCCAACCATGAAGTTCTGTACCTGATGTGTCCAACCTATGATATGAGGGACACGTGGGTTAAAGGTCTCAGATATGCCCTTCAGCTGGACCAGTACCTCAAACAGAAAGAGAACTCCAACATGTATCCTTCTTATTAGATGTATTCGGAAGGGATTTGTTTTCTTATTGCATAGAAGGATGTAGTTTAGTATGGGTATAACAAATAGTTAAGGTGTCCAGCTACTTAGGCCAAATAAAGAAAAGTAAGATTCTCAGACACCGCCACATCTGTCCGAAAGGTCCTGCATATACGATTTTTTTCAGTTTTTTTTTCGACCGGTGAAAAAACGTGACACTGGATTTTACTCGCTTATCTGAGCATCATTCCTAACCAAATTGCAATCTAGACTAAAAACATATGGCATTCATACTTACTTGCAAAGATTATTGGTAAATTAGGATCTGTTTATGTTGTTTGAGACTTTAAACTTGCATTTTAGATACTTCCGGTAAAACCTCCACCATTTTGTTTAGCCAAACAAACCCAAATGTCCAAGAATGTACCCAACCAGAAAATAGAAGTAAAAATAATAAGCTGCCTGCATGCATCTATTTTTTGGAAAAAGAGGCTGAGAATCTAATAACTTATTGTTTGGCCTTACATAGGCCTAGACAAGAGTGGGTATCAGGTTAATATTTTTCTTATTTCTCCATGAAAACATGTGTTGTTGGAACTCGTTACAAGCGCCTCGGCGAGGCGCTTCTAATGAGTACCACAACATATGTTTTTGTGGAGAAATAAGAAAAATATCAGTACTTTTGGATTGAAAAAAGCGCCTTAACTAGAGCTATGGCTGTAGCATAAATATGGTAATCTTGCTTGCTGTGCTTCACTTTGTCTTATTCCTTTAAGCCACCATGCTACTGTTGCTTGCAGTGGGTGGTGTGTCCTGCCATCTTTGGTAAAGCTAGGGCAAGAGTCTGTTGCACTTGCAGCAAGTTTGTTGAGGGATGAGGGCCTTCTCCCCCAACTCTTTCTCCCTCTGTTCTGGAGATAACTTGATACGGTCAGTTACACTGACTGATGGTTGGTTAAACCAAACCCAAACAAAAAAACACTCTAATATGGCAGAGAAGAAGTTGATTAATTTTTAGACTACTTGGATTATACTTGAAGGTTAAGCCTTCAAGTATAATCCAAGTAGTCTAAAAAGTAATCAAAGATCTCCACTGCCAATCTAATGTGCTTTTTGTGGCTTTGCTATCTGAAGTATGAGTTGCTTGCAACAGTTGGTTCCAGGTCTGGACCACTGACAGAACAAAAGAAAGCTCACAATTTACAAGAACTGTTTGTGTACAATTTGCATTGCAAAGATTGTAGTTAGTTGCGGTTCTGCAGTGGCTAAAATAAAAATTTAATGGTTTGTTTGCATAGCGCCTAGCTATTTTTGCATTTTATAGAATAAATAAAAAAATTAAAAAAAAATGCTATCTTGCAGGAAAACAATTCACATCCAATTTCAGTATGTAATGACTATTAATACTAATTTCATAGCACTATTTAATAGTGCTATAAAATTAGTATTAATAGTCAGTATATAATGTCTATTAATACTGATTTCATAGTACAGTCAAACCTGTGTTAGTGGTCACCTCTATTAAGCAGCCAACCTGTATTAAGCAGCCAGAGGAAAGTTGCCCCAAAATTCATAGACTTATATATTTGAACTGTATTAAGCAGCCACCTGCCTTCAGCAGCCACATTTTAAGCTTCCCATGGGTGGCTGCTTAAGACAGGTTTGACTGTACTATTAAATAGTGCTATGAAATTAGTATCAATAGTCATTATATACTGAAAAAAAAATTGTTCCACCTTTGTCTGATTGTTTTCAAACCTTGTTTGTCGTAAGTTATTCCACAGAAGATCTGCATATTGTTTTGAGAAACATGTTTCTTTAACTTGTATTAGATGGATTCGCCAAGCTTTTGAAGTAGCAGACAAAAACAAAGATCTTCGTCTTGACTTTGATGAGGTTATGAAACTGCTGAAAACATTAAATGCTGATATGAATAAAGCTTATGTGAGGGAAATGTTCAATGTAAGTCTTTCCTAGGCTGAAACTTTGGTAAACTGAATTTAACCCTTAATCCATTGTAGACTGAATTAACTCCCCCACACTATATACTGGAAGAGTCTAATTTCAATTTTAGGTATGTCAGACTATGTGATATAGATATTCTGAGAGTAAAATGATTGAACTGTTTGCAAACAGTGGAATCCCTGATCAGACGCTGCGTTCTGCGACATATGACCTGGGTCTGTACTGTTTGCCAGTTACCCATTTAAGGTTCTCTGGACTACAATGGGTAAACAACATTCAGAATTGTTGCTGATGACATGCTCAGATTTTTTTACTGTTTTGTCAGAGAAAATCAGGCTTGATAATTCATGTGAATTGTCTGCTAGGCAGACAATTCACATGAATAATCAAACTTTTATTTTCTGTTTATTTTGTTAGTGAAAATAAGGCTTGATCAATAATTCAAGTGAATTGTCTGCAAAGAAGACAGTTCACATGAATAATGAAGCCTTATTTTCCCCGATAAAATAAAAAAAAAAGTTCTTTATGATTGTTCTATTACTGTTATGAATGTCTCTTAAGTCTTCATGGGTTGATAATTTTCAGATAAAACATTTTACAATATGTGACTTATTTTTCCCATAAAACACAACTTTATACTTAAAATTGCAATTGAAAACATATCAGACCCTATTTTCTGGATCAGTGTCACATTTTCCACGGTAAAGTAAGGCTTGATATTTCGAATTGTCCCTTGTATGTTTTACTGAAATATCAATACCAATTTTTAGGAGAAGTACAAAAAATTAATTTGTGATAATATTCTGTTGTACTTCCTAAGAGGGTACCGTAAAACTGTAAGTATTGGGACAGATAGTCCTAAGCAAACAGTGTAGACCCAGATGATTTGTTTCAAAATGTGGCATCTCATCAGGGTCTACACTGTTTGACACTCAGCCCAGCAGATTTTAGACATATCAATATGTAGTAATATGGACTAGATCAAATTGTAGGGCAGGTGTAGACTGGCTCCATTCTCAAGTGACTAAATATTTTGTCTTATAATCTGTTCGATAATCCACTAAATTACATCCAAAATAATTACATGACTATAAAGGCTGGTTATTAGTAAATATTTTTTCTATAATCCTGTTTGATAAGATACTGAAATACAACCAAAATAATATCACGACTATAAAGGCTGGTCACTAGTTATAGTCATGGTGTTATTTTGGTTTCATTTTAGTGGCTTATCAAACAGGATTATAAAAAAATATTTAGTCACTGGAGACTGGAGCCAGTCTAGGGCAGTTGTAGTAAGGGGTTTAAGTGTGCCCGTGTTTATGGTTAATATGGTATGTGAAAAAAGATTATGATTGTGAAAAAAAAAACAACAACATTGTTTCATATGTAATTACCAGACTGATGACTGCAGATCATGCTAGATTATTACTTTTCTCCATGAAAATATGATTTGGAAATACGACAACAGGCACATGGGATTGCCGATAAGTAAGACAAAAAAAAAATCTCAACATACATCATTCTATATAGGAGGCCTCTGTTTTATTTCATCATGGGGTTGTGTTCATAAGTTTATTCATGTCCAATAAATATTTTTCTTATTTTGCTATGAAAATGTTATGGGTACTAAATAGAAGCACCTTTGTTAGAAATAAGAATAAAAAATGTCTACACTTTCTTTTTTTCTTAAAAAACAATAACAACAACAAAAATAAATAAATAAATAAACTCCTTGTCTATTTAGACTTTGTGAAGGTCTTTGCTATTCACATATCCATTTTCTATGGTTTTCCAATTTCTCTTCAAATAAAAAGTTACTTTTCAACATGGCTTCTGAATGAATCTATTACATCACGAAAACATGCCTATATAATTTTGACCCCCTTATACCCCACTTTTATATAGTAAAACTGGGGTTTACAGGGGAAGACATTATTCGTCTTATTTCTGCTCAAAAAATAGATTGTGGGTACTCGTTAGAACCGCCTCGCCGAGGCGGTTCTAACGAGTACCCACAATCTATGTTTTGAGTAGAAATATGGAAAAAATCAGTGTTTTTATCTGAATTTTTTTCAGTTTTTGGAGGTCAAATTTTCTATATATTTGAATAGGCGTGTTTTCGTAATGTTATGAATCCATCCATCTATCAGTCTTTGTTTACATTTACTTTTTCAGACAGTGATGTATTGATTTCTTATTTAAAATTATCATTAATTAATTAATCAATTCATTAATTAATTCATTAATTAATTCATTCATTCATTCACATTAATTCATTCATTCATGTGATCATTTGTTCACATTCATTCATTCATTCATTCATTCATTCATTCATTCATTCATTCATTCATTCATTCATTCATTCATTCATTCATTCATTCATTCTTTCATTCATTCATTCATTCATTCATTTTTAACAGGCTGCTGACACGAGAAGAGTGAAGGGGGAGAAGCCAACTCTAGACAGAGAAGAGTTTGTGAAGTTTTATAATCTCCTCACAGAGAGACCAGAAATAGAGGAGCTCTTCTTAAAGTAAGTTACTTTTCTGTATTGAAATCAAGTATAATATTTATCCTAATTATTGAGACAACTTTATAGGTCCAGATAATAGTTTTCTTACTTCTCCATGAAAACATATGTTGTGGGTATTCATTAGGCCAAAAAAAAAGGTATTAGATTCTCAGGCACCGCCACATCTGTCCAAAAGGTCCCACATATATGATTTTTTTTCAGTGGTAAGTTTTATCCAACCCACAAAAATATGTGACATTGGATTTTTCTAGCTTATCTGACTATCATTTCTATTAAATGGCAAACAGTGCAGATCCAGATCAGTTGGCTTCTTCAGAAGCCAACTGATCTGGATCTACACTGTTTGCAAAGGCTGGACTAAGGTTAATATGACTTTAATAATGTTGAAATAAAAGTAAAACAGAAATTCATCCTCATCTTACCATATCTGTCCTAAATTTAAACAAGTCCATTTTTCTACCTATTGATGTGTCAAGGATTTACTGGATGAGTGGTAGACCTTGATTGCCATCTGATCTTGGTCTGCTCCCGAAGAGCAGTTGTTGGTTTCTGGTAGGTTGTGCACCACTAAGAGGAGTAAGCCTGCCCAGTAAAAGTGCTGTAAGGTAAACTGACCGTGCTCGACGTGACCCCGTTGGGTTGACTGGGCCATAAAACCTCAATACAAACAAATCTTGGTCTGCACTGTTTGCTCAGGCCTATCTGTCCCTATATTTAGGGTAAATATAGTAATTAATAAATCTTAAATAAGATCAACAGAACTTACTTGAAATAAGTTATATTGCAAGATTTGAAGAGGGTATTGTAAAGCACTTGAAGTTGCTGTTGTGACAAGCTGAACCCTTCTTGAAACAATGTATGCCACTACATAATTTGAAGTACTACAATTTATGTGACTAGTGGATCTCTTACAGTATTATATATCACCTAAGAAACACTTGATATAGTATTTTACAATGATCCTAGACCAGGAGGTCGCGGGTTCAACCCCGCCAAGGTCGGCAACATTCTTTCGTGGAGATTGATCATGAAATATTTTTCTACAGTCATTCTCTGCCATCTGCTGATTCAAGAAGGGCAGTTGTCAGTTTCTGGTGAAATAATGTGCACAATACTGGTTAACCGCTTAGAGGACTAAGCTTGCCCAGTAAACGTGTGGTTAGGTAAACTGACCGCGCTCGACATGACCCCATTGGGTTGACCGGGCCGTAAAACCTCAACACAAACAAAAACAATGATCCTATTATATGCAAAAAGCCCAGTTTGGTGACATTAATTTTATTTATTCACACTTTTTTGCGGGAGCGCATGACATGACATTTCACTGCTATTTATAATTTCTACAAGAGAAAAATATATTACCAAATTTGCATTTGTCCTTACTGTTCAAGCATCGACATCATTCACAGCTGTAGCCGACATTGGCAATTAGTTTGTTTTTGTTTTACCTAGTAAATAAGGCTTGACCTTTCTTGAGAATGGTCTGCCTAGCAGATCATTCACATGAAATGTCAAGCCTTATTTTTTTTCAGACAAAAAAATTGGACTGTCATCTAGATGGCACTTTGAGTGTGAATTATTAAAAAATTATTCATGCTTGAGCAAAATTAGTGGTGTCCAGATCAAACTGCTATTTAGGGTCTGAGACAGCCTCGGTGGCTCAGTTGGATGCGCCGTCTGACTGGAGACCAGGAGGTCGCGGGTTCAGCCCCCGCTGAGGTTGGCAACATTCTTTCATGGAGATTGATCGTGAAATATTTTCTACGGTCATTCTCTCCCTTCCGCTGATTCAAGAAGGGCAGTTGTCGGTTTCTGGCGAAAGAATGTGCACAATACTGGTTAACTGCTTAGAGGACTAAGCCTGCCTTGTAAACGTGTGGTTAGGTAAACTGACCGCGCTCGACATGACCCCATTAGGTTGACTGGGCCGTAAAACCTAAACACAAATCAAATCAAAATTCAGGGTCTGTATTTATTCTGATAAAAATAAACAGAACATTTTCCATTTTACCTTAAATTGCCAGTCACAACTGCAACTGACGGCATTTTGATACATATTTTTCAGAGAAGATAAAGCTTGATTTAAACAGATTTTATTTTATATTATTCATTTAGTAAAATACACAGATTCAATAATACACATGAAATATTAAGCCTTATTTTCTCTGAAAAATAATGAAAAAATTAGGGCCCAGTTGTTCAAAGGTAACGACGTCGTTAGTTAACGATTTGTTAAAATTTACATCAAGTGATATGCAAATATGCTGAAATTGTTTGCTGAAAAAATGTGAGTAGCTAAGCTACTCACATTTTTTCAGCAAAAAATATCAGAATATTGTATATTGAATCCGCTAAAACAGTTAATGAAATGACCCTTAACGAGCTTGTTAAGCTAACAACGCTTTGAACAACTGGGCCCAGAATGTCATCTACAGCTACAATTTTGCATTTTGTTGGACCATATAAGGGTTAATGCTTTTTATACCCCGCCACACGTTAATGGCGGGGTATTATGGTTTCACGTTGGACATCTGTGTGTCTGTCCATCAGTCGTATGTCCGTCCATCAGTATTTCGTTTCCGGATGATAAATTGAGTAAACATGAATTGATTTTTACCAAACTTGGTATGTGCATTGATATTGTGGAGATCTGGTTTGGGATTGCTAATGGGCCATTTTCTGCAAATTTTGATGGAGTTATCTGCCGGACACACGCCCATATTTTTGTTTCTGGACGATAACTTGAGTAAATTTCAAGGGATTTTAACCAAACTTGGTACATGCATTGATATGAAGGAGATCTGGTTTTTGATTGCTAATGGGCAAATTTCATCAATGTTTGACAGAGTTATCTGCCCGCACAATACGATAATGGTGGGGTATTATAGTTTAACATTTTTATTGTAAATGTATCAATTAGAATTTAAAATGATATAATTTAATTCTGAGTTTATAAAAAAGATAAATATTTAAAACCAACTTAAATTTTAAGGTACATGTACATGTATCTCATAATGTTATAAAAAAGTACATTGTGTACTTTTCATTGCAGCTACACAAAAACAGCTGATTTCTAATGTAAAAAAATAAATGCCAATCAAGTTTGCAGTTGCACTGTAGACTACTTCTCTACCGGACAACAAGAATCTCTAACCGAACAGAATCAATACGATATACAATGTATATATAATGCTTGGCACTCTGGGTGAAAAAAAAATCAGCAGTTGACATTTTGAACCATTTTTCTTATTTTTCCCAGAAAATAGGATTTGACATTTCATGCAAATTGTCTCCAATGGAGACAATTTGCATGAAATGTCAAATCCTGTTTTCTGGGAAAATAAGTAAAAGGTTATCAATTTGTCGTCTGCTGAATTAGCCCCAGAGAGTTGTTAAGGCTAAGGTTTTGACAACATTATCTAGACAGTGGTAATTAATAATTTACAATCAATCAATGTGATAAAAGGATAGGAAATGATTAGTGTAAACATTTTTCAGATTCACAGGGGAATAACTCTTTTGTACTTATGTGTCATGTTTCCGAATGATGGGTTTTCTCCAGATATGACATTTATTAGTTGTTGCTATTTTCCACCAAATTGAATCAATATTTATTGTCTATTTTTTCCATGAAAATCATATGAAGAATGTGAGAAGATGTCCTTTTTGACAAATGTGAACAGTGATGGCTTTGATCAGCTGCTGCATCTGTCTAGTCTGATAAGGGCCTTCTCTGTCTAAGTATTCAGACAGACAGGCCTGAGCAAATGGCCTTCTCTGTCTAAGTATTCAGACAGATACATGTAGGCCTGAGCAAATGGCCTCCTCTGCCTAAATATTCAGACAGATAGGCCTGAGCAAGCAGTGTAGACACGGAAAGAAATTGGGTCACTCTGACCTGTAAAAAGAGACAAGTTAATTGCCATTAAAGATCACATTTTTGGACTCCCATGAATTGTTTCTGAAAACAGGTTTGATTGCAATCTGATCATTGTGGTTTAATATCCCGTCACATGTTAGTGGTGGGGTATTATGGTATCATGTTGGCTGTCCATGTGACCAGCCATCTGTGTGTCTAGATGTCTGTAGTCCATCCGTATTTTTGTTTCCGGATGACAGCTTGAGTAAATATAAATGGATTTTCACCAAACTTGATATATGCATTGATATTGTGGAGATCTGGTTTGGGATTGCTAATGGGCAAATTTTGTCAATTTTTGACAGAGTTATCTGCCCATGACATGTCCATATTTTCGTTTCTGGATGATAACTTGAGTAAAAATCTATGGATTTTCACCAAACTTGGTTTGTGCATTGATATTGTGGAGATCTGATTTTGGATTGTTAATGGGAAAATTTCGTCAATTTTTGACAGAGTTATCCCCCAACAGGTCTGGATTTTCATTTCCAGATAACATCAGTAAATGTCAGTGGATTTTCACCTAACTTGCTGTGTGCAGATATTGTAGAAGTCTGCTTTGGGAATGCTAATGGGCAAATTTTGTCAACTTTCGACAGAGTTATCTGCCCTTGATATGATACTGGCGGGGTATTATCGTTTCATGTTTTTTTTTAATCTTGTTAATGATATTTTTTTTTCTTTATTTCAGATATGCTAAAACTACGGGTCATCTCACACCTTCAGACTTACACATGTTCTTGCAGCATGATCAACAGGTAAAGATATAGTGTAAACCCATAAAATTTCACACTTTTCTGTTTGTATATTGAACATTTGGATATGCCATATTTATGTGCCCCACTGGAGGTGCGGGACATACCACTCAGTCAACAGTTTTAGGACACGTCAACAGGTAATCAAATGACTTGCTCAAAATTTAGGATGAGTGTGGTTAAAAGTTAACTCTTGACATGCTGAATAAATTAAGATGCCACTCCCATTTTTAATTGTCAGCCAATCAGATTACTTGATCCAGGTTGTTAATACATACTCACATACTGAATGACAAACAGTGCAGATCCAGGTCAGTTGGCTTCTGAAGAACACCCATTTCTAATTGTCAGCCAATCAGATTTCTTGATCCAAGTTGTTAATACATATTCACATACTGAATGACAAACAGTGCAGATCCAGATTAGTTGGCTTCTTCAGAAGCCAACTGATCTGGAACTACACTGTTTATAAAGGCAGGATGTATCCGGGTTCAGAAGGACAAGGGTTACCCAGTAAGGTGCTCCAATAATTAGGGTAAATATATTACATCCTGAGGCAAAGATGAATACCCGTACCAGACTAAAGGAAGAAAGAGTTTGATGGGAGTCTGCACTGTTCACCATTCCACCAGCATTGTAGTCAAACAGATTTGTTCAAATTTTAGTGTATGTAGTTTAACCCTTCTCATGCTGAATAAATAAAGAAGCCACACCCACTTCTAATTGTCAGCAAATCAGATTACTTCATCCTGGTTGTTGATATAAATTCAGGTACTGAATGACTGACAGTGCAGATCCAGATCAGTTGGCTTCTTCAAAAGCCAACTGATCTTGAACTACACTGTTTATAAAGGCAGGGTATATCCGGGTTCAGCAGGACAAGGGTTAAGGACTTACAGCATCTGGGTATTCATGGTAATTTCAGTATTTCAGAGCCGGCCTCAGTGGCTCAGTTGGATGCGCCGTCCGACTGGAGACCAGGAGGTGGTGGGATCAACCCCCGCCAAGGTAGGTCACATTCTTTCGTGGAGATTGATCGTGAAATATTTTCTACGGTCATTCTCTCCCTTCCGCTGATTCAAGAAGGGCAGTTGTCAGTTTCTGGCGAAAGAATGTGCACAATACTGGTTAACCGCTTAGAGGACTAAGCATGCCCAGTAAATGTGTGGTTAGGTAAACTGACCGCACTCGACATGACCCCATTGGGTTGACTGGGCCGTAAAACCTCAACACAAACAAAATCAGTATTTCTGACATAACTCCAAATAGGAGAGAGTGTATTAGGAAAATACTGTTCTTATTTCTTCATGAAAGCATATATTGTGGCTACTCGTTAGAAGCGCCTTGCTTTGTGGGCTAAAATCTATATGAAAATATATGAAGCATCATTATTCAGTATTGATATACTCAACAATTTTCAGATGATTTGTAATGTCTTTATGAAGGACGGAATATGGGCTGGAACATGAATAAAGAGACCTCATGGTTTTATAGTTTGTGGTTCTTCAAATGCGCATACGCAGTCCCCTATAGACCTACTCCGGCAGTAACTGATAAGCATATGCTGTGTGTAAACTTTACCTGGTTGGGTACAAACATTTTTCAGCTGCAGTTAGAATTATAGAGCTCTGCATAGGAGAAGACAGTCAAATTCCTTTCTTTGTTTATTTTTGTATGTTAATTGACCCGACATTTATGAAAGTGTGATTTGATAGTATCAGATGGATTTAAGATTTAAATTTAGCATCTACTGCCCTTTCAACATCACTTGAAAAGACGTTTTTTCGCTTGGTGTATTATTTTAAATGAAAAGGTTTTGGTCTGATTGACCATATCCTATTAGACATTTTTTTCTGTTTCTGTGCTTAATCCCAAATATTTATCCTAAAATTAAATTTATGACCAAAAAAAAAAAAAAAAAGAAAAATGGCAATTTCTATAGTTAAGTGATTTTGTTTTTATTTTTTTGTCCAGAAAATTATTTTTTCTTTTCTTTGTTGAATTTAAATTATTGATGTTTCACAACAATATTGAGAAAATTTCAAAGAAAAAAAAACAAAAAACAAATGACCGATCAGAATTTGTGGAAATTCTGCCTCCAAGCTACCTACCCTACAGATTTCTGCATAATTTGCATTCTTTTTTTTCTATGGGGAAACAAATGAAAATATTTGATTTTTTAAAAACCAGTGACAAGAATAAAAAAAAGTTTGTGCACAGGTAGTTACGACAAAAGGTTTTGCATTAAATCATGGCAAACGTTTGCAAATTTACTTCTTATGTGTAAATTGCTAAGCAAAAAAAAAACAAAAAAACTACCTTCTGAAATAGCACAGTAGCTATTTCTTTGACGTGCATATCTAATATAAGACAGGGCCAACTAAGAGGTGTGCTTGGGGGGAAAATGTAGAAGTGACAGTTGCTACAGTCATAAGCTACACATGGAAATGTGATTTTTTCCCCGTTTCCAAACCGTAGATGACCGTTGATAGATGTAGATCATGGCTCAAAGCCTGCACAAAACCCCATGAACAAATGAACGCAGATACCAGTCATATCATTACCTGTGCCATTTGATCCCCATAAGTAAGTCATTACAAGTCTTACTGAAAATAATTAAGCGATTCTTCAGAAACTGTTGTAACTCCTTGACAGACTATGTATTTAAACTCACAGAACTGATTTTCTTCTAAATATCATTTATTAGTGAAATAAACTAAGCAAAGTGTATCAAGCTCCGTCTATTTCCATAGAAAATCCATTAGGTTCATACAGTAGCTAGCAGATATTTGTACCCAATCATGCTGTGTGTAGTATCTGATACCTGTGTAAGTAGCACTGCCGGATAAGCCCTTTTGGGGCTACAGACATGCCTTGTTTTTGCCTGAAGCTTCCTCAAGGTCCCTACTACTTTTCTGCAAACAGTAAAGGCTCTGGCAAGACTGCGCTTATGCGCAGGCTTGCCTGAGCCTTTGCTGGTTGCCTTCGAGATAAGTTACCTTTTCTCATGAGCTGGCTCAATTTTATGTTAATTATCTGAATATTCAAATCTGGGCCCGGTTGTTCAAAGCGTCGTTAGCTTAACGAGCTTGTTAAGGGTCATTTCGTTAACTGTTTTAGCAGATTCAATATACAATATTCTGATATTTTTTGCTGAAAAAATGTGAGTAGCTTTTGCACTGCAAAAGCTCCTCACATTTTTCAGCAAAAAATTTCAGCATATTTGTGTATCACTCGATGTAAAATTTAACGAATCATTAACTAACGACATCCTTAGCTTTGAACAACTGGGCCCTGATTTACATTAAAGGAACCAACTGTGACCGAGGAGAATTGTCGAGAAATTATCGCTGTCTATGAACCTCAACCACAGATGAAAAAACTGGAAAGAATGAGCCTTATTGGTGAGTCAGTGGTTATACAGTTGGAGGGGATAGTACAATAATGTCCTGAAATTTATTTGAAAAAAAAAAAATTCATTTGGCCATCATTTAACATTTTAGACTGAATAAACTCTCCCCACACTATATATTGGAAGAGTCTAATTTCAGTTTTAGGTATGTCAGGCTATATGATTTAGATATTCCTAGAGAAAAAATGGCTAAACTGTCTGCAAAAGGTGGAGACCCTGATCAGATGCCACATTCTGAAGCATTTGATCTGGGTCAGCACTGTATGCCAATTACCCTTGAGTGGGGCCCCCAGACTAAAATGGGTTAAGGTGACAAAAACATTGTGTCTGAATGACAAATAATGAGCAGTTTGTTTGTTCTGCCTCAAGCCTGTCTGAGCAAAAACAGTGTAAATAATACATTTCATATCACCTCAAGCAGAAGTATGTCTTCAATACTTACATTTATGCAGACAAAGGCCCAGGTTTGTTTGTGCATTTGCACAGCCTGTTCAGAATCTCCAGATATTGCAGAAGGTTTCGGAGGTATTTTCTCTTGACAGGGCCCAAATGACATAGACCAAAAGTACAGTTGCCTCGTTATCTCAAACACTGATAATTCAACTGCTGCTTAAATCAAACTAAATACCCAGCTAGCATTCTACGTAAATCTATATCGGGCCGTCATCGGCCCGTCAGCTACCCTGACGGGCCGATGACGGCCCGATATAGATTTACGTAGAATGCTGACTGGGTACATTATCTTTGCAGGAACAAAAACCATCACTGGACTAAGCCTTTAGCATAGGTTGGTCTGGACTTTTATGTAAAGTTCAAGTATGATGTAAGGGAAGCCTGCATAAGGAGAATACACACACTTTCAAGGGTGGTAACTCTTTCAAAATGGTTTTGTCTATCTTTGATAAGGGTTCTGCTCTAAAAGGAAAGAATTTGCTGCCCTTTGGAGCAAATTCTTTCCTTTCAGAGTTAACACCTTTTCAGAAGAGACTTGATGTACAGGAAAGCAAACAGGAAGCAACAAAAGTTGTCTTTCTAGTGAAAAATGGCACAAAATTTACCAGGTGTATCCATTTCTCCTAACCTATAAACTGCCAGTCACAACAATTGTTGCCTGCTTTGTGATTTTAAAAGTCATTTTTGCAAACAGAGTGGACCCAGATCCAACTGTTCCTCCAGGAGCAATCTGATCAGGGTCCATACTGTTTGCCTGTATGCAAAAATAGGTTTGAAAAATTTGCAAGAAATTTTAGCAGACGATATAAACAGACCATATTTTCAGATGCAGGTTTTCTTGGCATTTTAAGGGTTAATGCGTGTATTGTGCACCTTAGGTCACGTGAAGTATCTTGCCAACATTGAATGTTGAATCATCCAGGTGGCCGAGTGGTTAGCACTCCCCATTTCCCTTCATGAGGTCCCAAGCTCAAATCACTCTGGAGACAGAATTCAATGACTGTATGATGCTTCATTGGACAGAACATTTCTTTATCACCCTTCCATCATCTCGATATGACTTAAATAAATAATAATATTGAAAGGGACTTAGAACACCAAAACCATCACCATCAAATAATCAAGTTATATATACATATATATAGTTATTTTATTACAGGTTTCAGAAGCTTCATTTGCTCTCAGCCACAACATTTATTTAATCGAGCTCATCGGCGAGTATATCAAGATATGACGCAGCCAATGACAAACTACTTCATCAACTCATCACATAACACGTAAGAAACTTTATAATCTGTTCTATTGACCATATCTTATGTGAATATCATACCCACAGAAATGGTTAAGAAATATAGATACTTATTTGCAGAAAAAAAAAAATTGAAAAGTTTGGTGATATCTAAATTCAGCTGAAGGCTGTTGGATGCACTCGTTAGATTTTTTTTTGTCCTTTTGATGTCCCCGCCCATTCAAAGAATGGTGGAAGAGCATTAAGTTTTACCTCTGTCTGTGCATTCATCCGTGTGTATGTGCATGCATGAGTGCTGACAAAAATGTGTCCAGGCCATAACTTCTAAACCTTATGGAATATATTAATGAACTTCACAGTTAGCTTAATCATATTGAGACAATGTGTTGCAAACAACGAAGACAACTCTGGCTATTTTGTTTTTTTAATTATCCATGTTTGCCTGAAATCCATGTTGTGTAATACTGACAATTCAAGTCTGACCCCCACCCTGGGGTTTGATCATGAAATTTTTTGGATAAATTTGTCTAACCTTTGATCTCTATTATGTTGTTTGCATTACCTCTCTGAACCAACCTTCTTGCCCCTAAAAGTGTATCTGCTGTCCTTAAGTGGGATGAAATGATGAGAAGAACAGGCTCCATAATTTATTAACCCTTAAAGTGACAATCACAATAGCATCAGATTATGTTCTAAAATGTAACGGTTTTTAGAGAAAAAATGGCTGGATCAATGCACATGAAAAATTAATAGATTTTGGATTTTTGGCAGTGATACGGGTCATATTCCCTGCCTGAGAATTATATTCACGTGAGCCATTTTTAATAAGTATAAATTTTATCTATGCACCAAATCATATCTTATCAGTATAGCTCTAAATAAAAGGGTATATGAAGTAAAAATATTGTTTTTTTCTCCACAAAAATATATGTTGTTGGTACTCATTGGTAGCACCTGTGAGGTACTTATAATGAGTACCCACAGCATATGTTTTATGGAGAAATAAGATTATACAGTAGAACCTCGATAATTCAAACTCCAATAATTCAAAATACCCGATAATTCAAAATCATCTTGAAGTTCCTACCTAAATATAAGTATGCATTTTAACCCTCAATTATTCGAAGTCTCAATAATTCAAACAAAACTGTTTGTTCCCTTGGACTTTGAATTATCGAGGTTCCACTGTATTAATATTCTTTTGGTGAAAAAAGTGTCATATGGAGCTATGATGTATGCACTCATTAGAATTGCTTCCCTGAGACTAATTATCCCATTGTAGTCGGGAGACCCGTAAAAGGGTAATTGGCAAACAGTGCAGACCCAGATCAGACGCCGCAGTACGCGGCGTCTGATCAGGGTCTCCACTGTTTGCAAATAGTTCAGCCATTTTTCTCTAGGAATATGTAAATCTCATAGCTGGACATACCTAAAATTGAAATTGGACTCTTCCAATATATAGTGTGGGAGAGTCTATTCAAATATACAATGGGTTATTCTCTTCTCATGAGTACTCATTAGATATGATCTGGCACTAAAACAACAAAAATTGTCTTCTGAATATTACCTATGCCTGGACCTATATACAACAGCTAAATTCAGTCAGGTTTTTTTAGCTATGCTGGTTTAGTGAAATATGCTCAGTAATGGTTCATTTAGATGTGTCCAGTAAAATATTGTGTTTTCAATTATTTTGCTTTGCAGATATCTAGCAGAAGATCAATTACGAGGTCCTAGTCGAGTGGAATGTTACATTTCAGCATTAAAGAAGGGATGTCGCTGTGTAGAATGTAAGTTAACATTTATACAATCAAGAATGAATATGCCCGCTCGGTGGCTCAGTTGGATGCACATCAGACTTGTGATCAGGAGATTACCCCATTGACCCCAATGGGTTGACAGGGCTGTAAAACCTAAACACAAGCAATCAAACAAAAACCTTTCAAAATGGAGGGGCTGCTCTTAAAGGGAAGAATTTGCATGTAAAGGGAGTGATTTCTTTCCTAGAAGTAAAGCACCCAGTGAGACGGGAGGTAACTTTTTCATGTCATAGTTATTTCCTTTGAAGATATGTCCATTTCTCATTAAAGGCTACAGACAACCATTGATTTTCCTTAAATAGTTTATACAGTCAACCCTTTTTAAACCAGCACTCAATACAACATCAAAATTCGTTATACTGTCAATTGGACTAGCACGGAAACGCTCTCTCAAGAGGTGACAGTTAATCAGAAATTATACAGGAACATTATTATTCAATACTTTAAGCAACAAATTTTGTGGATATTTGTTAGAATTGCCTCACTGAGGCAATTCTAACAAATATTCAAAACATATGTTCTATGAAGAAATAAGAATAAAACATGGCATTTGTTGCATATCATTCTGCTTGTTAAGAATTCATTACAAAAACAAGTTCATTTCAATGGCAATATCTTTTGGAACAAATGATGCCATTGTAACGAGGGTTCACTGTACTTTTTTGAAAATGTTTTACAGCCCACAACTTTTTGTTCAGATGGTCAATACTTGGTAATGACCTGATAGCAGTCCCTCTAAAAGTTTAAAAACAAGAAATGGAATAGTAGGCTA
This sequence comes from Anodontia alba, assembly GCA_964016985.1. Classification (NCBI taxonomy): domain Eukaryota; kingdom Metazoa; phylum Mollusca; class Bivalvia; order Lucinida; family Lucinidae; genus Anodontia; species Anodontia alba. Next base: position 84,167,944 of record OZ024834.1, on the reverse strand, counting down.
TTTGTCATGTAATCAGCTTCCACCTCTTCAAAGACACTGACAGATCTTGTAAGAGGTCACAGCAGGTATAAGGTTAATTTGTACCCCAGATAATTTTTCTACTTTCATACTCAAAGCAACCAAACAAAGTATTTAATTTTGCTAATATCTACTGCAGAATTGCCTGAATTATAATTATGTATTGACCAATTCTGGCATCAAAGCAGGCAAAAATCATTTTAGAGACAGGCAAAAAATTTTCATACTCAAAGCACCCAATCAAAATATTCAGTTATACTAATATCTACTGCAGAATTGCCTAAATTATACATTTGACGAATTCTGGCTTCATATCAGGAAAAAAATCACTTTAGAAACAGGCAAAAAATTTGGAACTATATGTATTTAATGTGAAATTATATTCAAATGGAATCAAACTGGTGCTGAAACCGAACCAGGGCTCTGTAAATTTAAGCAGTCCGTAACTTAAAAGGACTGAAAAAACATGTTAGATTTTTCACCCTCTCTGCCAAGGGAGACAACTTTAGTGACTTCTGTTTGCTTTACTAAACACCACGCCCCTTCTAAAATGGGGTCTACTCTATAAGGAATGAATTTGCTCCCTCTGGGAGCAAATTCTCTCCTAATAGAGTTGAACCCATTTCTGAAGGGAACAAAAAGAATTTTGACAGATTTGTCTCCCCTGTAGCAATTCCCATGTCAGAAGTCTTATAACAAAGGCTATTCTATTTTGTTACAGTGGATTGTTGGGATGGCAATGATGGGGATCCTGTCATATATCATGGTTACACACTTACATCAAAGATCCTTTTCCGAGATGTCATACAAGCTGTCAGAGATTACGCATTTGTAACATCACCGTAAGTTTAAATCTTAAATACTATTTTTATAACTATTTATTATCATTTTTATAGCACCAGATAAGAAAATTTTTCAACCAAAAATTATTGGTAGTAAACACATGAAGTGTTTGCATTACTGTAGAGAGGCTGACAAACATATTTAGGCGCCAAATCTCATGTGGAATCTCTTAGAAAACTTCATTTTATCTCATTCACTATCGTTAATTTAGCATCACGGTAAGCAGACCAATAAATAACTAATAAGCTAATAAGCCAAAAATGAGAAATAAAAATCGATAAACCTGTTTTAAGTTGCTTTTGAAAAAATGTATACTCTGCTGAATTTTAACAAAAACTACAAAAAATGCAAGTGAAAAAAAATTACCAAACTTATCACGTGACGTCAGTTGACCGTGGCATGTGAAGTAACTGTTTGTAAACAAACTGCTGTCAACTCTTATACATATCAGAAAAAAAATAGTTGGCTGAGTATGTTTGCATCAAAGGCAGTGCCTTTTTTTCATATTTTTTCTTATTTCTCAGTGAAAATGTATGTTGTGGGTACTCATTCAAAGTGCCTTGGCAAGGCACTTTGAATGGGTACCCACAACATATGTTTTTGAGCAGAAACCCTCTCATCTACAGCTGTGGTTTTGATGCTTTATGTTACTTGTCATCATTATGTAAGTAATACCAGTTGGAAAAATGGTCTTCAAGCTTTTATACTATAGTGTGTATAGGCCGGCCTCGGTAGCTCAATTGGATGCTCCGTCCGACTGGAGCCCAGGAGGTCGAGGGTTCAACCCCCGCCAAGGTTGGCAACATTCTTTCATGGAGATTGATCATGAAATATTTTCTACGGTCATTCTCTCCCTTCCGCTGATTCAAGAAGGGCAGCTGTCAGTTTCTGGCAAAAGAATGTGCACAATACTGGTTAACCGCTTAGAGGACTAAGCCTGCCCAGTAAACGTGTGGTTAGGTAAACTGACCGCGCTCGACATGACCCCATTGGGTTGACTGGGCCGTAAAACCTCAACACAGACTATAGTGTGTATACTGAGATAAGCATGAACATCCATGTAGTCTGATCAGAATGTGCTTACATGTACACTCTCGTTATCTCAAAGTCCAAGGTACTGTCTGATATACTTTAGGACATCCGTGGGTCGACATATTCGATTTGCAGAATTAAGGAAAAATAAGTCTTACAACCACATTTAATGAATGAATATGTAATTTGACTCCTGAAATCAGAGATATATTAAAAATATTGTGGAAAAGAGGAGAAATTGCTCCCTAGGAGCAATTTCTCCTCTTTTCCACAATATTTTGTTACCTCTTCTCTTTTCCACAATATTTTGTTACCTGTAGTTACATGTACACTCTCGCTATCTCAAAGTCCAAGGGACTTTCTGATATACTTGGAGATATCTGTGGGTCAACATATCAGATTTGCAGAATTAAGGAAAAATAAGTCTTACAACCACATTTAATGAATGAATATGTAATTTGACTCCTGAAATCAGAGATATATTAAAAATATTGTGGAAAAGAGGAGAAATTGCTCCCTAGGAGCAATTTCTCCTCTTTTTCACAATATTTTGTTACTTGTTGTTAGATTTCCATATTAAAACAGGGACCAGTTTTTCACTTCGAGATAAGCGGTTATTAGAGATAATCGAAGTTGAGATAATGAGGGTCAACTGTACTTCATATTAACAAAAGACTTAATAACCCTTAAAGCCCCTTTCCAGATTGTGACAGGTGACATTCTTAATTTGTTTTTATTATTCTGAGAAAGTAAGGCTAGACAGATGAATTGCATAAATAGTCAGGCCTTATTTTCTTGGAAAAATAAGGAGAAAAATATATTAATAATGACCTCTGCTGCAATTGTGCTTGGTGCTTCAAGTATTAAGGAGGAGTATTTGGTGATAATTCTGGAACATTTTTTTTCTTATTAGCTCGCCAAGACTATGTCCTTGGAGCGCTTATGTTGTCACCCAGTTGTTGGTGTCAGCGTCTGTCGGTGTCTGCATCCACGTTAGCACAATGTTTAAGTTTTCAAAGGTGTGCATAGTTTTTTAACTGTTTAAGGTGCTGCTTTCATATTTAACCTACACCTACCTTAGGGTAAGCCCTTTCAATAGCATACACCCCCATCTCCAAGTTAGACCCTTTATATAGGTCAAGGTCAGTTCTTACTTTGTCATTTACACCCATGTGTTTTGCGTTTAAGTTTTTAAAAGTGTACATAACTGCTGAAGTATTCAAGATAGAGCTTTAATATTTGGCCCACATCAGATACTAGACCTTTCAATAACACACCCCTTCCTCAGTTTGACCTTCTGCCTAGGTCAGGGTCAGGCCATACTTTGTCATTTGAACTCATGTTCAAGTTCTGCGTTTAAGTTTAAGTTAAGTTTTGAAAAGTGCTTGTAACTGCTGAAGTATTCATGATACCCCTTTAATATTTGGCCCACACCAACATTACGGTAAGACCTTTCAATAGCACACACCCTTTCCTCAGTTTGACCTTCTGCCTAGGTCAAGGTCAGGTCATATTTTTTCATTTAATTTCCATGTTTGAGTTCTGCGTTTAAGTTTTGAAAAGTGTTCGTAACTGCTGAAGTATTCAAGATGCAGCTTTAATATTTGGCCCACACCTACATTAGGATAAAACCTTTCCATAGTACACACCCCTTCCTCAGTTTGGCTTTCTGCCTAGGTCGAGGTCAGGTCATACTTTGTCATTTACAGCTGTGCTTAAGTTTTGAAAAGTGTACATGACTGCTGAAGTGTGTAAGATATAGCTTTCATATTTCATCCACACCAACCTAAAGGATTCAGCATGTAAGATATAGCTTCATATTTTGTCCATACCAACCTAAGGGAAGACGTTTCAGTGGCATATACCCCATCCCACAGTTAACATTCTTCTGACATCAGGTCATACTCTGTCATTACAGCTATGTTTAAGTTCTGCATTTAATCTTAAATCTTTAATATTTAAAGATTGTTTTCTTATCCGATCAGCCCTTTTCGGCGAGCTGCATTGTCTTCTGACAACTCTTATTTGTCCATTAGTCATATCTAGTTGGCACTTGTTAGAGGCACTTTACCTTGGTTTTCTTGTTTCGCCTGATTTATTGTTTATATAGATACTTTCTAAGGGATCAAAACACAATTACATGTAGTCTTTACAAAGCACCTTGAAGCTTCTTGCATCATTTACAGTTTTACTATTCAATTAAGTCCATTGACCTTTTTGAAAGTTCCTATTCATCTTGCAAGGGCAATTAAGAATTTATCAGTGAACTTAGTGTTTCAGGTTATAATACCACTTCTAGAATGATGGTAAAATGATCAGACTTGTGAAGCCAATTTTGTACCTGTCATCTCCTTTACAAATTGCTGCTGTCCAGCATAATAAAATAATCTTCAAACTTCTGATAATAACCAGTTTGCTATTATTAGCAAGTCTTTTAAAACATATATAAGAAGTTAATTTTGAAATCTTTTCAAACATAATCTACAAAACATTTTTTTGTTTCAAAACCTGACCACTTGTTAACCCTTGCCATGCTGGATAAATTGAGATGCCACATCCTCGTCTAATTTTCAGCCAATCAGATTACTTGATCCAGACTGTTGATACAAATTCACATACTTAATGACAAACAGTGTAAATCCAGGTCAGCTGGCTTTATAAGAAGCCAGCTGATCTTGATATATACTGTTTGCAAAGGCAGGGCATATCCGGGTTCAGCTGTACTAGGGTAACATATAAGGGAATACATGTATTGGAAGTTATGTATGAAATTACAAAAAAGCTGTGCGATTGTTAAACAGAGAGCAGTTGTGTTTGACTGTAAATGTTTCCACAGGTACCCAGTCACATTGTCCATAGAGAATCATTGTTCTATAGAGCAACAGACAGTTATGGCAAACTGTATGAAGTCAATTCTTGGGGGTAAGTACATTGTTCTGTAGCAAGATAATTGAGAATGACAAAATAACAAGTACATGTGTGAATTTAAGTTAAAGAACAGTTGATTTGTAAAATTGACACAATGTCAGACAATAGTGCTTCCAGTAAGATTCTAAAACTGGAAGTCCAGACTTTGTCAGGAAAATTTTGAACATGGCATCAGGAATTTTATTGTTGCTGTGATTTCTTCTTGCTTCCGTATTATGTGGTCCTTATTCACTTTAGGCACATTGGTTACATCTAGTTTGCTGTATATTTGTATAAATGTTAAATTATTTAATATAATTTTTCTCTGCTCAGATTTCATCAGCAAGAAGTTCTGACTTCCAGACATCCAGATTCCAAGTCCTGTAAAGATTTTAGGGAGTATGAGGGCCAGTCAAAAAGTTCTAGGCCCCTGTATTGTGGGAATGACCAAGAGCAGAGCTTGTGTCATTATTTCTCAGTATTGTCTCCCTTTTCCTCATGTACTTTCTCCAATGCTCCACTTACAGTTCCAATTTGCGTATCCCTTCAAAATAGAAGCCTTCTTTCTGGTCCCCCAAGTTCTCATCCAAAGCACCTATGACACCTTCATTGCTTCCTTAATTCCTACCATGAAGGTTAGTTTTCAGATTTGGAAACAGATAGAAGTGTGAAGGGGCTAAATCTGGAGAATACAGGGTATGAGGAAGGACTTCAAAGCTGCATTTAGTCTCGGCAGCCATAGCAACTTGAGAGGTGTAGCTGATGCATTATCTTGCACGAGCAGAATGCCTTCAATCAACTTTCCTCTTCTTTTCTTTACAATCTCCTGACACAGCTGCCGTACTTCTTCTGCATAATATGCACCATTTATCATGCTGCCTTCCTCATGATAATCTACCATGATAACACCCTGAATATTCCAAGCAGTGCTCAGGTTAGGATTTAACCCTTAAAGCGCCAAGAAAAAACTGCATCCGAAAATGTCGTCTGTTTATGTTGTCTGCTGAATATTCTTGCAGACTCCTCAAACCTAGTTTTGCATACAGGTAAACAGTGTGGACCCAGATCAGACTGCTCCTAGGAGCAGTCTGATCTGGGTCCACACTGTTTGCAAAAATGACTTTTAAAATCACAAGCAGATGACAAAGCAGACGACAATAGTTGTGATTGGCGCTTTAAGGGTTAAGGGCAGAAGGGTGTCTGGTAGGGCACTTTTTGCGAGGTCATACAAGAACGAGTCATGTGATGTGCTGTGTTATAAAAAATAATCCAGTTTCACAATCCGTGCCTCAAAACTACAGACAAGTCAATGCAATTCAAATGTGTACCAACAACATGTGTTTTTTTAAAGAAGATAAAAGTACACTGGCTGTTATCTTAAGACTACTAAATTGCTTGACTGTGCACTTATAGGAGCATGTGCGGTAATTAGGTCAAATACGGTAAATGGATTAACAATACACCACTGCAATTTCAGATCTCTTGTATGCCCCCGGACAGTTGCCCAATGAACCACCATCACCTCATGAGCTGAAGAACAAAATTATTGTGAAGGTCAGTAAAATTTGGACTCCATACATGATATTAATGAAATAATTTTATGTTTTTCTTCCTTCTTTCTGCTCCTGAAACAAGAAAGCATTGAGGCTGAGTCTTTTTGTATAGAGCTAGGTTGAGGGATATTTTATTTTCAGATATTTAAAATCCAAGTGAGTTCAGTAATCACAGTGGACTAGACAAAAATAAAATACACTAAAGTGACGTATGATGAGACATTTTATAGCCACCATAGAGCTAACACCAGCTATAGTGATGATAAAGTCTGACACGTGAGATCCTTTGGAAGCAAGAAACCCATCTTTAGCACATTCGTTGGTAGAAAGGATAAAAGACTTGTTAAGGAGGAATATTTGGTGATAATTTTGGGATAATTTTTTCCAGTTCTTCATAAAAACATTTGTTGTGGGTACTCATTAGAAGTGCCTCGATGAGGTACTTCTAATGAGTACCCGCAACATAATGTTTTCATGAAGAAATAAGAAAAATTACTCCAGATTTATCACCAAATACTCCTTCTTCCCTTGAGAGAGGTTGTGGATTCAGTCTAAGACTTTCTAAATTGGTACTAGTTGCTCTTTTGCTTGGCACTAAGCATTAGGAAGGAGAGCTAGAACTGGTCATACCAGTGTAATGTAACTAGTGGTAGTATCAGGTCACTGTCTGGGACATGATTCTGCAGTGAGGTACCACTGTATAGCAGGGATTCTGACCTGACTGCACAGCTGTACTGACTTCTCTATATCTTCACCATTTGTTGTCTTGTGGTCACAGTGGTCAGTAATTTATTTTGTATAGGGCAAGAGGTTACCATATCAGGCTGGTCAGGGAGACAGTAATGATAATGCAGCTGAAGTATCAGATGAGGATGAATCTGCTGAAGCCAACGATTCTGTACAGACTGAGAAACAGAAGAAAGGGAACAAACTCAATCTTTCTGCTTTATTTTCTCATGTTGTGGGCATGAAAAGTGTTCATTTTAATGGTTGTGATGAGGTCCCTAAAGGTAAGATATACTGTGTATTTCAGTATAAATATAGTTTGAAAAAAGACTGAAAATAAAATTGATTATAAGAATCAGCTGGAAAGTTTTATGCATTCCCCAGTATTTTCTGCATAATTATAGTCACACAAAATATGGGTATCCTGCAGTAGTCTGTTCTGGGCATCCTATAGTAGTCTATCCATCTGTCTATTTATCCACCTTTTTTTTCTCCTTAGATCTTGGCTTCTTTTTAATGTATTTTGTGATGAAACTTGGACACAAAGCTTATTGGCACATGGAATCTCGTACAGGTTTGATTCTTATCAGATTCAGCCAAATAAATCCTGATTTATCTCCTTGTGAACTTTGAAAAAAAGCTATCCATCATGTTGGCCTTTCTTAAACTGATGTAATTTTTATCTAGATTCAATCAAAATTTGTCAGACTTTTCGTTGACGAAAATCACTCATGGATTGCTTTGATCATTCCAGAGTTATAGGTCTTGGTAAAAAATATCATTATTTTTTATGCCAGCTCTGTTTCTGTTTTATTTGTTCTTCTGTGTTTTAACCATATTAGACTGACTAATATGGCCTTTTTCATACAGGGCAGTCTTTTAGTTCAGGAACTGCTTTAACCCATTGTATACTGGATAGACTCTCCCACACAGTATATTGGTAGAGTCCAATTTCAATTTTAGGTACATCTGGCTATGAGATCTACATATTCCTAGAGAAAAATGGCTAAACTATTTGCAAACAGTGGAGACCCTGATCAGATGCTGCATTTGCGGCATCTGATCTGGGTCTGCACTGGTTGCCAATTACCCTTTTACGGGTACAGTGGGGTAAATTGCCATTCCACCAAATATTTTGTGGAAAAGTACATACAAAGAGTAAAGAAAAGGCAAAAAAAAACAAACAAAAAAACTGTGGATTACAGTGTCTGAATTTCAAGACATTTAAATGATTGTTTTTATGAACCAGTTGCTCAGTACAAATGTACATGTATATTGTGTATATGTATTATTGCAGGAGAGAACTTCAATATTGTATCTGTTTCTGTTTTATTTGTACTTCTGGGCCCAGTTGTTCAAAACTAACGACGTCTTTAGTTAACGTATCGTTAAAACTTTGATCAGTAAATATGGCATATACCCTCATATTTTTGCTGAAAAAATGTGAGTAGCTTTTGCATTCACATTTTTTCAGCAAAAATACCTGTGAATTAGATATAGTACTTACTAGAACAGTTAATATTTTGACCACTAATGAACTCACTAGTTTTAAAGCTAATGACGCTTTGAACAACTGGGCCCTGTATTGTATCCATATCATTAGACCGACTAAATGTGGCGTTTCTGATCACAGTACAAGTGTATATTGTGTATTTGTATTATTGCAGGGGAGAACTTCAATGTTGTATCATTAGCAGAGAAGAAGATTGGGAAACTGTTGGACACTGAGACAGAAGGGGTGGCACGATTTACTAGGAACACATTAATACGCACATATCCTGCTGGGACCAGAACAGATTCTAGTAACTACAATCCTGTCCCCATGTGGTGTGGGGGTTGTCAGATTGGTAAGACAATTTTTTTTTTCATATTGTATAAAGAATAGTCGGCAGTGTTTTACTGATACATAATTCCGCTGATTCAAGAAGGGCAGTTGTCAGTTTCTGGCGAAAGAATGTGCACAATACTGGTTAACCGCTTAGAGGACTAAGCCTGCCCAGTAAACGTGTGGTTAGGTAAACTGACCGCGCTCGACATGACCCCATTGGGTTGACTGGGCCGTAAAACCTCAACACAAACAAATAGCTCCAGATAAGTCACTTTTTTTTCATCCAAGATGTATTGATATTTTTATACCCCGCTTATACCCCGCCACGCAATAGTGGCGGGGTATTATGGTTTCACGTTGGACATCCATGTGTCTATCCGTACATGCCCACATGACATTCCAAGGTTAGTGTTTCTGTAGAATTTCACATTATGAGGTTGATTTCTGTTTATTGCGATATTGTGGGGTTAGATTTGCATTGTGGGGTTAAAAAATTGGTGTTGTGAGGTTAAAAAGATCAAAGAGATAACCTTATAATGTCCGTCTTGTAAGTACGTCCATCTGTTGGTCCGTCAGTTAACCATCTGTCCATATTTCATTTCCGGGTGAAAACAGCAATAGATTTTCACCAAACATGGTAGGTGCATTGTTATTGTAGAGATCTGGTTTGGGATTGCTAATGGGCAAATTTCGTCAAATTTTGACAGAGTTACCTGCATGAGACATATTTTCGTTTCCAGATGATAACTTGTGTAAATGTCAAGGGATTTTTACCAAACTTGGTACATGCATTGATATTAAGGAGATCTGGTTTGGGATTTCTAATGGGCATTTTTTATCAGTGTTTGACAGAGTTATCTGCCTGCAGCACTATAATGGCTGGATATTATAGTTTAACGTTTTTATTCTTAATTCTGAACAAAAACATATCTTGTGGATACTCATTAGAAACATCCTACCATCTATGTTTTCATGTAGAAATATAAAAAGGAAATATTTTGTGGATATCCCTCATATCTGGAGCTATTTTATGCTGAATGTAACAGAAACAAAAAAAAATCAAGGCCCAGTTGTTCAAAGCTAACGACATCGTTAGTTAACGATTCGTTAAAATTTGCATCGAGTGATACGCATATATGCTGAAATTTTTTGCTGAAAAAATGTGAGTAGCTTTTGCAGTGCAAAAGCTACTCACATTTTTTCAGCAAAAAATTTCAGAAAATTGTATATTGAATCTGCTAAAACAGTTAACGAAATGACCCTTAACGAGCTCGTTAAGCTAACGACGCTTTGATCAACTGGGCCCAACTCTTTATGTTTGCAGTGGCATTGAACTTCCAGACTGGAGGAGAAGAGATGCAGTTGTTACATGGAAGATTTCTCGATAATGGAAATAGTGGATATGTTCTCAAACCCAGGTGTCTTAGAACAGGTAATTTCATCTCCGGTCTGCCTTGACCTTTTTACCCTGTTAGCATAACTCAGGATAAGACACCCTTAAAACGCCAAGAAAATCTGCATCTGAAAATGTCGTCTGTTTATGTTGTCTGCTGAATATTCTTGCAAACTTTTCAAAGCTATTTTTGCATACAGGCAAACAGTGTGGACCCAGATTAGACTGCTCTTAAAGGAGCAGTCTGATCTGGGGGCCACATTGTCTGCAGAAATGACTTTTAAAATCACAAGCAGATGAGAAAGCAGACGACAATTGTTGTGATTGACAGTTTAAGGGTTAACCAAAAATTATTGATAGGTTTCTCATTTCTTCACAAAATCTACATTGTGGGTATTGAGTAGGAGTGCCTCAATGAGGTGCTTCTGATGAAAACCCACAAATGTTCGTCGAGAAAAAAGAAAACAAATTGCCAAAAATTTAGGTTGAAAAAATTCACCTACAGTCCTGTTGTTATTACACTACAACCTCTTTATAACATGGTTTGTTATAACACAGTTTTGGATATAACACAGTTCAAAGATGGATCCCAAATATGTATAAATTATATTGAAAAATGACCATTTATGGTCATTTTTCAATATAATCTATACATTTTTGTTTGGATATAACTCGGTTGTTTAACTAACACGGTTTATGCTATGGACCCCAACAATAGTGTTATAAAGAGGTTGTGGTGTATATCAGTGAGCTACAAGATGAGAACATGTATCTTCAGACATGCAGGCCAGGTGAAGACTCGGATCAGCCTACTCTCCTTCCTGCATCTTTGGAAAGTCGGTTTTTTTCCTGGCGTTTTACACATAAGAAGTAAATTAGCAAATTCTTAGCATGATTTAATGCAAAACCATTTGCCATAATTACCTATGCACAAAAGGTGTTATTCTAATCATTGGTTTAAAAACAGCCAAATATTTTCATTTTTTTCCCATAGTAAAAGCTGCTGCAAAATATGCAAAAATTGATAGTGTAGGTAGTTTGGATGCAAGTTTAAAAAAGTTCCACTAGTTCAAAATTTCCGAAATTTTCACAGCATTGCTATGGAACAAATTTAAAATTGTGAAGAAAAGCAGAAGTTATTTCATAATAAAAAATTTAAAAAAATCCAGTTACTGTAGAAATTGCATAGATCAGACCCATTTTTGGCCAGATCTGAATCTACACTGTTTGCAAAGGCAGGGCATATCCGGGTTCAGCAGGACAAGGGTTAAGAGAAAGTGTTTGTAATTGTTAGCAGCTGGTAGTTTAATTGGGTAGGTCAAAGGTTAACAATATTCCTATCTTTACCAGATGAGGACTATCTAGCAGTAGTGGGGAGAAAACAGTCAACGACAAGAAAAAGACTTCATATAAAGGTATGTAGGTTTTTATATGAGCCGGGGCACAGCATTTTTCTACAAGATTGCATGTGCACCCAGCAAAGATTCAGATCAGTCTGCACATCCCTCATTGAGGCGTTATTAATGCGTACCCACCTAATATGTTGTCAAATTTTATGCAGATACCCACTCTTATCTGGAGCAATGAGTATTTCTTCTGTTTCTGCACTTTCATTGGGTGGCACTAAACACCACAAACCACCACAAACCAACCACAAACAACACCACAAACCTCCTTAACCCTTAAACTGCCAGTCACAACAATTGTCATCTGCTTTGTCATCTGCTTGTGATTTTAAGTCATTTTTGCAAACAGTGTGGACCCAGATCAGACTGCTCCTCTAGGAGCAGTCTGATCAGGGTCCACACTGTTTGCCTGTATGCAAAAATAGGTTTGAAAAGTTTTCAAGAATATTCAGCAATTGACATAAACAGACGACATTTTCAGATGCAGGTTTTCTTGGCATTTTAAGGGTTAAAAACCAATCAAACCATGAAAAACACCTTTAAAACATATTTAGATGCATAAAAAGTGTTGTAGGGTGAAGTGTGAGGATGCCAATAGGGTATGTTTGCTAGATATTATCTTACCTACAGATGCATTCCCATTACATTTTCATTTTTCTTCATCCTGCTCTGTTTTTGTCTTTCATCTCCACTACTACCTCTTCTGTTCTTTTCCTATCTTTCTCTGGGAGATGACACAAAATGACTCACAAGGGTATACCTGTTGTTAAAAAAGAAAAAGATAAACTTTTTTCTTCATCCTGCTCTGTTTCTGTCTTTCCTCTCCACTTCTGTCCCTTTTCTTGTTTTGTCTGGGAGATGACATAAAAATGACTCACAAGAGTTAATGTGTTATTATCGCTTAGCATTCTGGGTAAAATTTTCAGCAGACGACATTTTGAAATATTTTTCTTATTTTTCCCAGAAAACAAAATTTGATATTTTTTGCAAATTATCTTCAAATCCTGTCTTCTGGAATAAAAATAGAACAAACACTTTCTATGCCAGTATTTTTCAGCTTATTGATAATGTTTCATGTTTGATTTCACCAGGGATGGTGCTTCGGTGGGTCTCAAGGCTATTGATTTGACGGAAAATGAAAAATCATGGACCCAAATCTCAGTGTTGACAGAAAGTTTAGAAATTTCAGTTCTGTGTTCATAAGTTGTGGCAAAATTATACTCAAGTCTTGCATATTTCTACTGCAAATTCTAACGTAGAACAAAGTTAAATCATACCTACTCACGATACCATTGCCATTTTTTCCATAAATCGCTAATAAAGACATAATTAGTGATAAAATTCTTCGAGACATACCTTTGTTTACTGCTTTCCTGTAGAGGACACTACCTCGAAAGTCCCAGTTGTGGCAAGGGAACAAAATTTCATTGATGCATTTTCAAGCTACATGTAGTTCCCTAGATTACCACCCGTGTGCCAGTTACAGGCAAAAGTATTCTGGGGTAAGCACAAGGACTGGTTATCTGCTTAGAGGACTAAAACTGCCCAGAAAAAGTGTGAATGGTTAACTGTCTGGTTTAACTGACTGGTTTGTTATGATCTTAACAGAGTTGACTGGTCCATAAAAGTTTTGTTTTCATTAATGACTCAGATATCTTTCTTCATTGCAGATAATATCTGGCTTCCAACTACCCAAGCCAAAAGATTCAAAGAAAGGGGAGGTAATTGATCCATTCTTAAAGATGGAGATTCATGGAATATCATCAGACAGGCAGGAACAAAAGTCATCAGTTATGAAAAATAATGGTATGGACAGATAGCTTCCCAATTAATGCCTGCAGTATAGCATGCTGGCTAAAATTTTCAGCAGATGACATACAGAAATATTTTTCTTATTTTTCCTAGAAAACAGGTTTTAAGATTTCATGCAAATTGTTTCCATTGAAATGTCAAATCCTGTTTTCTAGGAAAAATAAGAAAAATATAATCCATTAATCATCAGCTTAATAAGCCCAGAGTATTAACAGTTAATCGAATAATAATATAGGTTGTTGGTATGAAAACATCATCAGTGAATTCTGTGAAAATGTTTATTGATGCAACTGTTGTTTTGGAAATGAAGATAACATTTTTATATCAGAAACAATGCATAATGAAATAATGATCAAATAGCCCTTATTCCAGCATTTGTTCTTATATTAATTAATATGCAAGACATTTGAGCATGGGCACGATGAAAAACAGCAGCATTTCTTGTCAAAACAAATGTATTGATTTACTGGCCTGAAACAAAGATTGATTTAGTATTTCTTTGCTGACTGATAATAGAAAAAGCAAAGGATTTATTTAGGAGAAGTATTGGGTGATAATTTCTCTATGAAAACATACCTTGTGGATGCTCCATCCCCATAAAAATGTATGTGCTCCATTAAAATTTATGTCCTCCATAAAAATGTATGTGCTCTGGTTCTTCATAAAAATGTATGTGCTCTGATTCTCCATAAAACTGTAAGTGCTCTCATACATTTTTATGGTGAACTTGATAAAATTATTTTAGAATTATCATAAAATACTCCATAACTTCTCCTTTGAAGGTTTGATTTTCCTGCATTCAACTTCTAAATTTTGTTATAGGTTTTAACCCAGTTTGGAATGAAGAATTTACCTTCACTGTACAGGTTCCGGAGTTAGCACTACTACGAATAGTTGTTTTTGACAGTGACAGATATGTAGATGATTTCATTGGTTATTATGTTGTGCCATTTAACAGCCTCATGCAAGGTCAGTATAGATCTGTAAAGGTTTTAAAAGATACACCATAACCTCTTTATAACATGATTGCTGGGATCCAAAGTGAAAACCATGTTAGGTAAAGAACCGTGTTGTATCCAAATAAAAATGTTTAAATTATATAGAAAAATGACCAGATTTTAAAGAAAATGACCACACCTGGTGATTTTTCTGTATTTTGGACTTTGTTATAGCCAAACAAAAATGTCTAGATTATATAGAAAAATGACCAAATATGGTCATTTTTCTATATAATCTACACATTTTTGTTTGGCTACAACACTTTTGTGGTCCACTTTTACACCATCTTATAGCCAAACCGTCTTATATCTAAACTGTCTTATATCTGAACCGTCTTATATCCCAACCGTCTTATATCTGAACTGCCTTATATCCCAACCGTCTTATATCCAAACCATCTTATAACCAAAGCGTCTTATAATCAGTCATCTTATAAAGAGGTTCCAGTATATTTCAGTTTTCACAGCAAATTTTTTCTAATATAAACAGAAGTTTTGACTTTATAACGTTGACAGTTTCATCTTTAAATTGATAAGCATAATCTCTGAATTGCAAAATTAAGGTGAATGGATATCCCAAAAGGATTTTGCAACGATTTTGCAAGGAGAAACAACTTGAGCAGAAAGGAAGTTGCCATCTTTTCAAATACTTTTCAAAATGGGGGCTATTGTTAAAGTAAGGAACTTCCAGAGGGAGCAAATTCTTTTCTTTAAGTGTAGCCCCTAAATCAGGAGCCTAATAGTTCTGTTTCAGAGTTATTTCCCGTGGAGACATATCCATTACCTTGAACATTAGATGGTAACCACATTGAATCTTAAGTGGATATGAAACGATGGTAATGCCATTGCCCCCGATAGTAATTTTCATATTCCTCTGCTGGCCTCAGCGGCTGAGTCGGATGTGCATCCGACTAGATATCAGGAGGTCGCCGGTTTGATCCCGGCTGGGTCCGGCAACATTCTTTCATGTATATTAATCAGGAAATCTTTTCTCTGGTCATTCACTCCCACTGATTCAAGATAGGCAGTAATCAGTTTCTGACAAAAGAATGTGCACAAGTACTGGTTAACTGCTTAGAGGACTAAGGGAAAAATGTGGTGAGGTAAAATGACGGCACTCGACATGACCCGAATGGGTTGACTGGACAAATGAAAATATTGATCAGGATATGCCTCCTATGTGGTTGCAAAAATATTCAGTATTCAGGGCCCAGTTGTTCAAAGCATCATTAGCTCATTAATGACAAACTCGTTAACTGTTGTAGCTAAGGTATTTTCAGATACATAGATATTTTTGCTGCACAAAAGCTAAAAATATTTCCCTAAAATTAAGTGTACGGCCAAAAATTGGTCTGACCTATGCAATTTGTATAGTAAAAAGATTTTTTGGAATTTTGGTCTAAGAAAATATTTTTTTTACTTTTCTTTGTTGAATTTGAATTATTGATGTTTTACAACAATATTGTAAAAAAAAATTCAGAAAAATTGAACAAGCAGAACTTGTCAAAAATCTCTCTCCAAGTCACCTACCCTACAGATTTCTGCATAATTTGCATTCATTTTTACTATGGGAAAAAAGTGAATATATTTGATTTTTTTTTTAAAAACCATTGACTACAATATATTTTTTCGTGCATAGGTAGTAATGACAAATGGTCTTGCATTTAACCATGACAAAAGTTTGCAAATTTACTTCTTTCCTGTAAAGCACCAAGCAAAAAAAAAAGACTTTCGGAAAGATGTTGAAAGCACAGTAGTCATGCAAGTTTCTGTCCATTTGTTTGTGCATTTTTCCATGTACATTTGTTCACCCTAGCAACCACTCTAGCAACCACCCTAGCAACCACCCTAGCATCCACTCTAGCATTCATCCTACAAACTGTAGAAGTTAACAGTTAGTTTCACTTCACTGACTGTTTTATCTCACTGAGCTAAACAAGGATGACAACCCTCTGTCTTCTGGTGCTTGTTTTCATATTTTAACCCTTCTCTTGCTGAACACGACATGCCCTGTCTTAGCAAACAGTGTAGATCCAGATCAGTTGGCTTCTGAAGAAGCCAACTGATCTGGATCTGCACTGTTTGTCATTAAATATATGAATTTTTATCAAAAATCTGGATCAAGAAATCTGATTGGCTGGAAATTAGAAGTGGGTGTGGCATCTTAATTTATACACCATGACAAGGATTAGTATGCAGGAACAACATAAACCTCATTGTTCTTTATTTCTTTCAGGCTACCGTCATTTTCCATTGTTTGACAAGAATGGGGAGCAGTTTGAACAGGGTGTAGTGTTTGTTCATATCAAGATCGACGATCCACCACAATGACTAGACTCAAGGCCCACAGGGTTATCACCACTAGCTCGTAAAATAACTGGACAGTTGCAGGTCTCCTGATTGGCAAACAAAATGTCTTTGAATACAAATTGAAACAAAGAGTTACCATATTTGCCCTAAGCATTTGGACATCTCAACTCCTAACCATACTTGTTCTAAAATTTGAACAAGTTCAATTTACTGCCCGATGTTGTGTCTAAAAATTGCTGCATGAGTGGCAAACAGCATAGACCCTGATGAGATGCCGCATTCTGCGGCATCTCATCTGGGTCTTCACTGTTTGCTCAGGCCTGTCTGTCCAAATACATACACTAAATATGGTGTACATGAAAGATAATGACTTCTGGCAAAGCTCCAGATTAAACAATTTGTTTCAGCGGAAAAGGTTTTTGGGGTCTTCAGACAAAAATGGGATAAAGTCGGTATGATACTCCATGTGCCAATACGGTTCTAATGATATATGTGAACAGTGTAGACCCATATCAGGCTACACATCTTTGCTCCAGCTTTAGATAAAGAATTTTTTTTTTTTCAAACAAAAATAACTGATGTACCAAGATGCATCTAATGAGTATACATAAGTTTTTGTGGAGGAATAAAAAAAAAATATAATGATACCTCTCTCTTATCTTGAGATGTGAAAATTCCATTAATCCACCATTAATCACAAGTGCAGACTGTCATACTCTATTTTCTGTTATTATGCCACATTTACCATCTTGCATTTTTCCATTTTCATGAATATTATTCTTGTTCAAATTCACTCACTGTATTGCCATATAGCCACTTGTTTCATTAATTTTCATTACTGTTAACATAGCTACAGATAAGAGGGGGTATAATATTTTTCTTACTTCTCCACGAAAACGTATGTTGTGGGTACTCATTAGAAGCACCTCGCTGAGGCGCTTCTAATGAGTACCCACAACATATGTTTTTGTGAGAAATAAGGAAGATATCAGCATTTTTCGGATGAAAAAAGCACCCTATCTGTTGCTATGTGTTAATGAGATGCTAAACATTTTGACATTTTATTTTCCCACAAGCAAAAAACATAATTTGTGGGCCCTCCTTGGAATCAGCTTTGCAAAGAGTCCCCAGAAGTTTTTTTTCGGAGAAATTAACCCTTGTCATGCTGAATAAATTAAGATGCCACGCCCACTTCTAATTTCCAGCCAATCAGATTACTTGATCCGCGTTTTTGATAAAAATTCACATATTTAATGACAAACAGTGCAGATCCTGATCAGTTGGCTTCTGAAGAAGCCAACTGATCTGGATCTACACTGTTTGCTAAGACAGGGCATGCCGTGATCAGCAAGAGAAGGGTCTCCTGAAATGACAATCCTTATTTTTCTTTGAGAAAGGTCAGGACGTTATCTGCTGCATTTGTCGTTGGCACATTAAGGGTTACACTTTGATTTCTCTAGTGTGTTTGTACTGCTCAGAAAGGAATCAGTATGTGGAAAATTGCTTTACAAAGATGTTAAGTTGTCTGGAAATGCTTACCATCTAATTTTGATTTCAATACTGAAATCCAAAATTTCATTGTTTATTTTTACCATCTCATTTTCATTCAATGCTGATTTACAAAACATCAATGCCAAAATACCATGTACTCCTTATCTGGAGCTCTGGATGTGAAGTTTTTAATTTTTGTGTTTTAGGTTAAACAGTTTACTTGAAACATTCAAGGCACAGCAAAACCTATACTGTACACAATACTGTTACAGCAAATGCCCTAGTCTAAAGATTGCTTTCTAACAAGACTGTGCTGATTTTATCAGTCAAAATGGGACCATTATGCTAGTCTGTTTAGGTTTTTCATATTGCCTTGGGTATATTTGTTTGTGTTGAGGTTTTACGGCCCAGTCAACCCAGTGGGGTCATGTCGAGCATGGTCAGTTTACCTAACCACACGTTTACTGGGCAGGCTCAGTCCGCTAAGCAGTTAACCAGTATTGTGTACATTCTTTCGCCAGAAACTGACAACTGCCCTTCTTGAATCAGTGGAAGGGAGAGAATGATCGTAGAAAATATTTCATGATCAATCTCCACGAAAGAATGTTGCTGACCTAGGTGGGGGTTGAACCCGCGACCTCCTGGTCTCCAGTCAGACGACGCATCCAACAATGCTTTGGGTATAACTAGATAAGCATAAGCTGTATTGAGATCAGGATTTTTACTTTTTTGATCAGGATTTTTCTATTTTCCATTCAGCCAGCATCTTTTAGACCCTTGACCAAGCAGCCAGATGAACTTGCTCCGATTTTAACCCTTGTCCTGCTGAATAAATCAAGATGTCACACCCACGTCTAATTTTCAGCCAATCAGATTACTTGATCTGGATTGTTGATATAAATTCACATACTTAATGGCAAACAGTGCAGATCCAGATCTGGATCTACACTGTTTGCAAAGACAGGGTATATCCTGGTTCAGCAGGACAAGGGTTGAGATAGGAAAGGCGAAGAAACAAGATGTGTAGACTCTTATAAGATGCCTTGTTTTGGTATCTGATCTGATTGTAGACTGTTTGCTCAACCTATTAATTCAACTACTTACCGTAAATACTGCCATAGCTTACAATATATAATACTGCCATAGTTTATAATAACAGCCTACAATAGCTTACAAAAATGGCTTACAATAATTAATTTGGATATCTTACTGTACTTGGTCTAAATTTGAGCAGGTCCACATGGTTTTCTGATTGTCATTACAGAAACATGCCTATTCAAATACACTGAAAATTTTATCACCAAAACCATGAAAATTTTCAGATAAAAAGTTCTGATATTTTTCATATTTCTGCTCAAAACATAGATTGTAGGTACTCATTAAAAATGCCTTGATGAGGCGGTTCTAATGAGTACCTACAATCTATGTTTTTGAGCAAAAATAAGAAAAATAGTATATACCCCTGTAAACCCCAATTTTATTGTACAAAAGTGGGGTTTAAGGGGGTTAAACTTATATAGGTATGTTTTCATGATACAGTGCTTGCATTAAGGGAAGTCTGGGAGTCAGAGACTCCCAAAAATTGCCCTGGGACTTCCAAAAATCAATGCTAGGAAGTCTGGGACTCCCATCTTTTAAAGATATTTAGTCATTTATAACACAAATTTAGAATGAATTTATGTGTTATTTAGCTTAAGAATGGCAGTTTTACTCCATAAATGAGAGTTTAAGAATATTGAGTGTGAATTTCTGAATGTGAGTGAAAGAATTTGATCACCAGGACTTCCAGATATTGGAGCTAGGAAGTCCTGGGACTTCCTGATTTTGACAGTTAGTGCAAGCACTGATGATGGTGTGTAGAAATTGTTGGTTTCATAGCAAACAGAGCAGTTTGATTTGACTTAGTCTACACTATTAGCTTAGGCATGTTTGTCAGACCAGTTAGTGTATTATGACACCTTGAGCCCTAAAGAAGGTTTTTTTTTTTCATGTTAAGTTTAATGATTTTGTATATATTGAAGCAATCTATGCTCTTGTTTACTTGCTTATATTATTATGAAGTTAAATGTTGACTTATAAAACCGTTAAAGGCACCATATTCCTTAAAAATAGACATTTTATTATCCAAGAAAGGTTTAATAGATTGATATATAGTATTAATACAATCAGCCTGTAAAATTTCAGTTAGTCTCCCATTCGTTAAATGAAATGATTTTATCGTATCTCTGAATAAATGTTGCGAACATTAATTCAGAGATACAATAAAAAATCAATTCATTTTTGATCCGGTTCAAAAAACGAGAAACTAACTGAAATTTTACAGGCTGTCAGATGCCTCTTTAAATGATCTTACTAACACAATATATCAATTTATTAACCCTTAAAGCGCCAAGAAAAACTGCATCTGAAAATGTCGTCTGTTTATGTCGTCTGCTGAATATTCTTGCAGACTTTTCAAACCTATTTTTGCATACAGGCAAACAGTGTGGACCCTGATCAGACTGCTCCTAAAGGAGCAGTCTGATCTGGGTCCACACTGTTTGCAAAAATGACTTTTAAAATCACAAGCAGATGACCAAGCAGACGACAATAGTTGTGACTGGCGGTTGAAGGGTTAAACCTTTTCTTGGATAAAAAATGTCTATTTTTGAGGGATATGGAGCCTTTAAATACACTGAAAAAAAATATGTGAGTAGCTTTTGTGTAAAAGCCGCATTTTCTTTTCATAAAAAAAACCATCTCTGCATTTAAAAGAATGGATGTAATATAAAATATAACATACTGAAGTTGCAATTCTGAATTTGTTAAGCTTACGATGCTTTTTAATGACTTTGTTAAGGAGACTGGATACACTTGGAAGATTTTTTTTTTGCCATTTCTGCTAAGGGAGATAACTTCTGTGACTTCCTGTTTGCTTTAATGAATGCCAAGCCCTTTCTAGAAAGGAGTCTACTCTACAAGGAAGGAATTTGCTCCCTATGAAAATGGGGTCTATTCTATAAGGAAAGAATTTGCTCCCAATGGGAGCAAATTCTTTCCTTATAGAGTAGACCCATTTTCAGAAGGGGACAAAATCATACTTGACAAGAGTTGTTTCCCCTGAAAGTGTATTATTTCTGCTAGGACATTGCTTTGAAGAACTGGTCCTTGAAGAACATCCCATCATTTCACCATCAAGCCTGGAAAGCAGTAGGGCGTGCTCTGTACAGAATGTGATTTTGCAGGGAAACATTATAGAATCTCAAATTTTAGATCATAAAACATTAATGTACAGTATTATAAATAGTTTCATATAGGAGGCCACATGTTGTCCTTCACAACTCGGCCTACTTTTACCATGGACGAGATGCCTGGTTTTCACTTCAAATTTATAAACTTAACTGCAAAATGTTCTTCTGTATCACCATAATTTAAATTACATACAAATTATGTAATAAGCAGGAAGTATGATGCAGTTCCTGTTTAAAGACGTAGCAAAATGAGACCAAAAGGAATACCCCATGCTAACTTACTGATCGAATAAGTTGGCTGAGCTGTAAGTAAGTTTGAAAGTTACTGAACCTGGAGAAATTAAACAATCACTAACAATATACTTTTATGTTCCCAGTGATTTCTTAATGTTTATTGTTTAATTTTTTCCAGATAAACTGTAACTAATATACAGTCGACTCTCGTTATCTTGAACTCGTTTATCTCGAATAACCGCTTATCTCGAAGTGAAAATCTGGTCCCTGTTTTAACACAGAGATCTACCGAAAGGCAACAAAATTTTGTGGAAAAGAGGAGAAATTCCTTAGGAGCAATTTCTCCTCTTTTCCACAATATTTTCAATCTATCTCTAACTTAGGAGTCAAATTACTTATTCATTCTGTCAAAGGTGGTTGTTCGATTAATTGTTTTCCTCAGTTCCGCAAATCTGATATGTCGAAGTACGGATATCTCGAAGTGTTTCATAGAGTCCCTTGGAGTTTGAGATATTGAGAGTCGACTGTATATGACGTTCGATTGGTGTGACAATACTTTGTTGCTGTTGATGTCAGAATTTAATATTTTGCAACAACTGAATTTATCTCTTCTTTGTACAATTGTATGAGCTGCAGTGTGAGAAGACACCTTCTGATATGTGCACCTGTATATGCTCAGGCTGATCTGAATCTTCACTGGACACACATGTCTGCAGGTTTTATATGCCAGCCTCAGTGACTCAGTTGGATGCCCATCTGACTGGCGAGCAGTTGATTACAGGTTCAACCCCACCCCCTCCCTCACTTCCCCAGCTGTGTTGGCAACATTGACACAAGTCAATTCAAGTCATTCTACAAGTCATTCTCTCCCTTCCGCCAATTCAAGAAGTGCAGCTGTCAGTTTCTGGCGAAAGAATGTGCACAATACTGGTTAACTGCTTAGAAGACTGCCCAGTAAAAGTGTGGTTAGGTAAACTGACCATGCTCGACATGACCTCACTGGATTGACTGGGCTGTAAAACCTCAAAGCAAACAACCTTTCCTGACATTATGGCTCATATGATGATTATCAAAATTATTATGCTTTACAATTATTGTCATTTATATTATTATTATTGTTATTATTATTATCATTATTATTACTGTTATTATTAATTTACTATTACTATTAATTAATATTATGTTTCTTTATGATATAATTAAAGCTTTTCTATTTTTCTAAAATTTGATAACTAAGTTTTTGTTTAATGATATTTTTCTTAGTGATAAAAAGTTGTTTTTGTTTGGTAGCAAAGTTGCTGGTAAAATGCATATATTTATGTATTCTGGAGATAACTTGTTATTTTTGTATGAGAATAAACTACTTGTTTTATAGGTTGTATATTTCATTGGAACCTCTTGATGATATGATTTTAATGGTTATTTGCCTATTTCCTTTTAGGGTCTCCAGAATACAATGGGTTAAATAAGTATTTTTTTTGGTCACAAATTTTTTGTCCAACAGCAATAACCATTTATTTTCTTGATACCACCATTTTGTACATACTATGTGCTATTTATGTAAATAGGAAAACAATAATGGAAAACAAATTATATACCTGTAGGTGTTTAATATGTATTAAATATATTAAGAAAAGAATATTTAGAGATGTTATATTGTCACAAAAATACAATGAAAATGGCCAGAATGTGATCATTTTGACCTTTGACCTAAGTTGTTACACTTGTGGTTTTTCTAAGGGATAACAATGGATATAACTTGAAATAATTTCTAGCTCTTATAATTTTCCAAATTTTGGAGGGATTCCCTCCTTCATGAGGGTAAATAAAAAAATATTTCTACTATATTTTATGTGATCAACAACATGGCTTACAATGTTTACTTCCTGCCTCATCTGCATGACGTCATGACCTCATGATGTCAAAATGTCATGCACATGACGATGCTAGTTGTTAGTTTTGTTTAAAAAAGTTGTTGTTTTGAAACTTTTTGTACCATATTTAGCTTACTGGCCTGACATAACCCTAATGGGTTGACTGGGCCGTAAAACTGCAACACAAACCATATTTAGCTTAAGTATTCAGACAGACAGGCCTGAGCAAACACTGTAGACCAAATCGGACCTTGCTGAACTCAGTTCTGATTGGAGTCTACACTGTTTGCCTCATATTTTAGACACCTGGCTAGGCAGTCAAATGAACTAATTTAAATTTTAAGACAAAGGAGTTAACATGTCTCAAGATTTATGATAAGTACAGTAGACTGTTGGTAATTTCTAGACAACAGTCCCTAAGTTGTCTAATGTACCAGATTCGATCCAATTACCGCACATACCCCTATAAGCACACATTCAAGGCATTTCGTTGTCTTCAGATTATAGGTCCTATATCTGCTTCTTTACAAAAGCATATGGTGTTGGTACTCAATTGAATTGGCAATTCAAATGAGTACCAAAAACGTGCTTTTTTCTTGTTGAGGCAATTCGAATGAGTACCGACAAAATATGCTTTTATAAAGAAAGTCAGAAAAATATTGCACAAGTATCATTAAATACGCCCCTCATGAAATTCTCTGCTGATCTTTCTTTAAAAGAGTACCTGTATTAGGAGGATATTTTACTACAGGTTTTTCAAGTGATTTTTATTTGCCGGCCTCAGTGGCTCAGTTGGATGCGCCGTCCGACTGGAGACCAGGAGGTCGCAGGTTCAACCCCCGCCGAGGTCGGCAACATTCTTTCGTGGAGATTGATCATGAAATATTTTCTACGGTCATTTTCTCCCTTCCGCTGATTCAAGAAGGGCAGTTGTCAGTTTCTGGCGAAAGAATGTGCACAATACTGGTTAACCGCTTAGAGGACTACGCCTGCCCAGTAAACGTGTGGTTAGGTAAACTGACCGTGCTCGACATGACCTCATTGGGTTGACTGGGCCGTAAAACCTCAACACAAACAAAATCAAGTGATTTTTGGAAAAAAAAAAGAATTAAGCACACAGTATGGTAATTAGATCGAATATCATAATGGTACTTTTACTTTCTTTGTATTTGATCTCATTATATGAGCTGTGTCAAATTAAACCAAGCATAGCTCCAAATAAAAGGAGATATCCACATAATAGTTTTCTTATTCTTCACAAAAAAATATGTTGTGGGTACTCATTAGAAGCGCCTCGGTGAGGCGCTTCTAACGAGTACCCACAACATATGTTTTTGTTGAGAAATAAGAAAACTGTGAAACTGGATGTCCATCTTATCTATAGCTCTGAATAGAATGGGAAGCAGCTGTCTAGCAGGCAAACCAGTATTTGGATGACCGTCACAGTTTTCCACTGAAATCTCAAAGTCCCATCAACTTACAAAGGGCCTTCTTTCATATGTTATTAACAGAACATCGTTACCATTGCTATGCGTCCCATTACTGTGTTTTTGACATCTTTCAGAAAGTTGTTTTTTGCTTGGCGCTTTACATAGAAGAAGTAAATTTGCAAACTTTGCCATGATTTAATGCAAAACCATTTGTCGCAACGACCTATGCACAAAAAGTTTTTTATTCTAGAAATTGGTTTTTAAAAGATCAAATATTTTCACTTTTTTCCATAGTAAAAATGAATGCAAATTATGCAGAAATCTGTAGGGTAGGTCTATTGGAGGTAGATTTTCAACAAGTTCCGCTTGTTCAATTTTTCTGAAATTTTCACAATATTATTGAGAAACATCAATAATTCAAATTCAGCAAAGACAGTAAGAAATAGTTTCACAGACAAAAATTCCAAAAAATCACTTTACTGTAGAAATTACATAGGTCAGACCAATTTTAGGCCATAAATTTAATTTTAAGGTAAATATTTGAGAACAAAACACAGAAACAGAAAAGACAAGTGGTTTCTGATAAGATATGGTCAATCATAACAAAATACTTTCATTTGAATAAAACAGGAAGCAAAAAATGCCTCTCTGAGTGATGTCAAAAGGACAGTAGTGTCTTTGATTTTTTTAAAATCATATTCTGCACAAACAATTTGTAAGTAATAATAAGAATTGTGATAATCTTCAAATCATTGTTTATGGTAAATGTCTTAAAATTTTATATTTTATTCTGTACTATTTCTTATATACTTTGGCTTCACTAAATACTTAATTGGTGGAATGGCATGACTCAGACTGGAAGTCTGATTCAAATCAGCACTGATTGCTTTTGCCATTTTGTCAGAAATATTGGTGTATGAAATTTTAGGAAAATGACCATAATGAAAAAACACTTAAAACGGCTGTGCAGGCAATAACCAAATTAGTACATTGTGTACTAAAGCAATAGCAAGCTTTTGATAACCCACATTTTGGTATGTAGTAGTAATAATCATTGAATCATTACATTGTGTAAGAAAGAACTGTTTCTTCTTTCCTTAAATACAGTTGACTCTTTGTTATCTCGAATTCTGAAACACTTAGAGATATCTGTACCTCGACATATCAGAGTTGAGAGAATGAGGAAAACAATAAATTGAACAACGACATTTAATAAATGAAAATGTAATTTGACTCCTGAAGTTAGAAATATATATATAAAATAATGTGGAAAAGAGGAGAAATTGCTCCTTAGGAGCAATTTCTCCTCTTTCCACATTATTTTGTTACCTGTTGTCATAGTTTTGTGTTAAAACAGGGACCAGATTTTTACTTGGAGAGAAGCGGTAATTCAAAATAAGCAAGTTCGAGATAACGAGGTTCGACTGTACATAGTGCAAGCAATAATCTTTTGAGGTCGCGTGTGGCATCATAGTTATAGATAAGATGCTTTGTTTTCAACCAAAAACTTTCGTGGAGATTGATCATGAAATATTTTCTATGGTCATTCTCTCCCTTCTGCTGATTCAAGAAGGGCAGTTGTCAGTTTCTGGCGAAAGAATGTGCACAATACTGGTTAACCGCTTAGAGGACAAAGCCTGCCCAGTAAATGTGTGGTTAGGTAAACTGACCGCGCTCGACATGACCCCATTGGGTTGACTCAACACAAACAAACAAACAAACAAAAACTTGATATTTTCCATAAAAACATATATTGTGGGTACTAATTAGAAGCACCTCACTGAGGTAAGATGCTTTGTTTTCAACCCAAAACTTGATGTTTTCCATAAAAACATATATTGTGGGTACTCATTAGAAGCACCTCACTGAGGTGCTTCTAATGAGTACCCATGATATGTTTTTTATGGAGAAGTAAGAAAAAATATCTGCGTGAGAAATAAGAAAAAAAAAGTTATCTGGGTACCTCTCGCCAGCCTCGGTGCTCAGTGGAATGCACATCCGACTGGTAATCAGGAAGTTGCAGGTTCGATCCCCGCTGGGTCCAGCAACATTCTTTTGTGGAGACTGATCATGAAATATGTGCACAATTACTGGTAATTCACTTAGAGGACTAAGCCTTCCCAGTAAAAGTGTGGTTAGGTAAACTGACCGTGCTCCACATGACCTTAATGGGTTAACTGGGCCATAAAACTACATATCAAACAAACTTGGTAACTCTCTTATCTTGAGCTCTGAAACTTACTGAGGAATGGGTACACACAACTCCAAGGGAGACCACTTGAAATTGAAAGTGTTTCCTGCCCTCCTTAAAGGGGAACGCAACCTTAAAAAGCTTTGTGCTTTAAAATAAAGAACTTTACAAACAATGAATTTTGACACGAATTTGATCAAAATCGGTGGAAAAATAAGTAAGTTATAGACAATTGAATATTTTAACATTGGTGGAATGGGTGCCGCCATTTTGAATATTTAATGAGGTTTCATAAAAATTAAAATTCCATTCATAAAGGTAGTTATTCTCATAAAGTTGGATTATTTTGTGGGAAATGATTGCTTTCACTAGAATTAAAAGATTATAAAAAAATCTGTAGCAAAATTATTCTTAAAACCCTTTATAATTTGGTTGTGCATATTTAATTTGGGCTGTGTGACGTCACAAAGCCTACAATATGGCGGCATCCATGACAGCCATTTTTAATATATTCAAACCACCATAACTTCCTTATTTCTAGGCTGATTTTGAAAACTCTTGCATCAAAATAAATGGCTTGTTAAGCACTTTACTCTAAAATATACATACAATTTACATTGCATTCTATTTAAAAAGCCTACTTTTAAAGGAAATTATTTACTCCTCCTGGAAGATTAGCCTACTGCAAGGAAAGCAAATTCATTTCTATTTGAATGGTGTCTCTGAAAAGGGAGGCAAAAACTCATTAAGTTTATAGTACTCTCTCATTGAAATGTATTCATTCATTCTATAGTGATCACCAGTAGTATAGATAAATTAGATACTGTGTAGGAAGGGCATTTCAACCCTCAGGTACTTTAGCACAAACCTTTTTAGTATTTTCAACCCTTAGGTACTTTAGCACACACCCTTTTAGTATTTTCTTATTGTTTGATTTTTTTTTTTTGTCATACTTTAAACACATTTTGTTTGAATCAAAATATTTATCCTTGTTATAAAAAAAAATACTATCTGTTTGATAAGGCATACTTTTTTTGTTAGATGGTTGTACGTATCATTTGCTTATTTGTACATAATCCATATGGTTATTTGTACATAATCCATTTGGTTATTTGTACATAATCCATTTAGCTATGCTGCACTCATGAGCAATGTATTTCATCGTCTTTAAAAAAATGTGAACTCTACAATCTACTATCCTGTTCAGACAGCATTATTAGGCATTTATAGTTCCAGATTATAGTGGTAGGGCGCATTTTATTAATTTTTTTTATGTTTTTGTTGTTTTGGTGATTTGGAAGGGCCATAAATGTAAAAATTAGTTTACTAAATATAGACCTTGTCTATATATATATGCAGACATTTCTCATGAAATTTCAAGCTTCATTTTCTCAGAAAAATGGAACAAAATAATGTAGACTGCTGTCTGCTACATTTTTGAATGGTGCTTTAAAGATTAATATAGCTCTGGAAATGAGGATTTGCTTTTGCACCAAAATACATCATTACGAAAATGCGCCTATTCAAATGTATAGAGAATTTCACCTCCAAAAACTGAAAATTTTCAGATAAAAATTCTGGTATTTTTTTCACATTTCTGCACAAAACATAGATTGTGGGTACTCATTAGAACCATCTCGCCAAGGTGGTTCTAATGAGTATTCACAATCTATGCTTTTGAGCAGAAATAAGAAAAATAATGTATACCCCTGTAAACCCAAGTTTTACTATATAAAAGTGGGGTTTAAAGGAGTTAAAATTATATAGGCATGTTTTCGTGATGTTTTGGTGCCCATTAAAATTGCCTTGATGAGGTAGTCTCCATGAGTACCTACCTTGTACATATTGGTGCAAAAATAATGAAAATGTTTTCCAAATCTGGACTTGCGTTCCAGTATTCATATTTAAAAGACTATCCCAGCGGGCACATGGCGTTATGCAACGTCAGCCCAGTGTAGAAGCAACGTCATGACATTGCTTCGACATTGAGGCGACGTTGTATTAATGTCATGTGCCTGCTGGGAAACACATAGAAAGCATGAAAACATATGAAGATAGAAGTAATAATCAATTATTTCACACAAAGGAGAATATCACAGGTTGTTCATAAAAAGACCGTGTGATCACTACCATTGCTAACATGTATTGCACAGAATTCATATATTTGTATATTGTTCCATTGCACATCTACTTATCTTCTCATTAGACTGGCTCCAGTCTCCAGTGACTAAATATTTATTCATATAATCATGTTTAATAATCCACTAAAATCAAACCAAAATAAAATCATGACTGTAAAGGCTGTCACTAGAGTCCAGTGACCAGCTTTTATAGCCATGATATTATTTTGATTTTATTTTAGTGCAAAATCAAACTGGATTATATAAGTAAGTATTTAGTCACTGGAGACTGGGGCCAGTCTATCAGAATCAGAATATTTTACTAGTGACTCATCAATAGACATTTATTCACCAGAGATAGACATTCATTCCCAGTCTATCTTCTCATGTGTATTGTTTTGTTGCACTTATCTTGTTCACCCTACCATCATGTTAAAATACAATGTAATAAAACCATTATTACCCAGCAAGCACGCAACGTCATAATAACATTGCTTCGACGTCGCTGGAACGTATGACGTTGCAGCGACGTCGAAACAAGTTTATGACTATGTTGTGTGTGAGCTGGGTTAACCCTTAAAAAACCTAGCAAAATTGTAGCAGACAACATTGTAGTTTTATTTTTATATTTTAGATAAAATAAAATTTGACATTTCTTGTGAATCATCTGCTAGGCAGACAATTCACGGAAATGTCAAACTTTTTTCTGAAAAAATAGGAAAAAAAAATCAAAATTGAGTCAGCTGCAGTTGTGAATGGCACTTCAAGGGTAAATGAGACAATAAAATGTTAAAATTCATACTCTGATATAATGTTAATAAATAATGACAATTTAACCATTACAAAAACATGCCTATTGAAATATACTGAACATTTTACCACCAAAAAAAATGAAACTTTTCAGATAAAAAATTTTGATATTTTTCATATTTTAGCTCAAACCATAGATTGTGGGTACTGGTTAGAACTGCCTCACTGAGGCAGTTCTAACGAGTACCCACAAGCTATGTTTTTGAGCAGAAATAAGAAAAATAATGTATACCCCTTTAAACCCAAGTTTTACTATATAACAGTGGGTTTAAGTGGGTCAAAATTATATAGGCGTTTTCGTGATGTTCCTGGAGATAAAATAATGTATACCCATGTAAACCCCAGTTTTACTATATAACAGTGGGTTTAAGTGGGTCAAAATTACATAGGCATGTTTTCGTGATGTTCCTGGAGATGGTGGGTAGCAAATGCAGCTTCTGTTTAGATTGTATTAATGCACCTAGTGCATACAAGACATGTACAGGATTGAATCTAAAGGACATGGTGGATCTTAGTAAAGAACAATAATGATATGATAATCCATCAAGCAATATACTGTATAACTGTACACACGCATGCTCATACCAGCCCTGTTTAGAAATCTATAGACTGGCTCCAGTCTCTAGTGACAAAATATTTATTCTTATAATCCTGTTTGATACATGAACTAAAATAAAACTGAAATAATACCAGGACTATAAAGGCTCGTCACCAGGTCACTCTAGTGACCAGCCTTTAAAGTCATGATATAATTCGGTTTTTATTTTAGTTGATTTTCAAACAGGATTATATGACTAAATATTCAGTCACTGGAGACTGGAGCCAGTCTAAGAAATCTGTTGCATGAACAACAGGCTCCATATAAGAACTTTAATAGTGGACTGATTTTGTTTATTGCTCCACAAAATGAAGCCGATATAGATGCTTGTAATGAAATCACAATTTGCCCACCATTTTGCAACACAGGATATAACTTATTTAGAATTGAGGGTACCTCAGTAGTATTTAAATCTTCATATTATGGGCTGCTCCTAACACTTACTATACTAAGGGCGAATTCAGCAGACGACAGACTGATGATATTTTTCTTATTTTTCCTTGAAAATAGGATCTGACAATTCATTAAATTGTCTCCTGAGAAACCAATTTGCATGAAATGTCTAATCCTATTTTCCGGGAAAAATAAAAAAAAATATTTCAAAATGTTTTCTACTGAAATTTTACCCAGCATGCAGTGGGCATATACTAAAACATGGAGTGGAGTGGAGTGACTTCTTGGAGTGGGAGTGCACTGTGTTGAAGGAGAAAAATTGCTTCTGAGGGAGCAAATTCTTTGCTTCCAGAGTATCCCCAAATGACAATGAAGAAAATAGTTCTATGCCAGAGTTATTTCTATGTTTTCTAACAATTAGGGCAGATATGGAACTCAGGGCACAGTTGTTCAAAACTTAACAGAATGACGGTAAACAGAATGACAGTAAAATTTCTATCTTGTAATATGGCAAATACAATGATGTTTTTGCTGAAAAAAAGTGAGTAGCTTTTGCATTGCAAAAGCTACTCACATTTTTGGCAGCAAAAATATCAATGTATTTGAAAATACCTTAGCTACAACAGTTAACAAGTTTGTCATTCACGAGCTCGTTAAGCTAACAATGCTTTGAACAACTTGGCCCTGTACAATTGTTTTTATAGAGAAAAAAGAACTCAGCAACCAACTGTTTGTTTATCTGGCGTGCTAATCAAAATGCATGTGAGTCACAGTATAAAATGGTATAAGGATATATACCTTTGGACATGTGCATCCAGCAAAGACTCAGATCAGCCTGCACATGCATGTAGTCTGATCTTAGTCTGGAATCCTGAAGAAACGTTAGGTCATTGGCTGTCTGAAGAGTGTCCAGCCACAGGAGCTTGAAGTTTGGCCAGAAATGCATGTTAAAATGCCCCAATTGGACTATCCTATATGCATGTTAAAATGCCCCAATTGGACTATCCTATATGCATGTTAAAATGGCCCGACTATCCTATATGCATGTTAAAATGACCCAAATCAACTATCCTATATGCATGTTAAAATGGCCTAAATCGACTATCCTAAATGCATGTTAAAATGGTCCAAATCGACTATCTTATAAGGCGAGCCTTATAGGATAGTCGATTTGGGCTATTTCAACATGCATTTCTGACCGAACTTTATAGGATAGTCAATTTGGGCTATTTCAACATGCATTTCTGACCGAACTTTATGGGATAGTCGATTTGGGACATTTTAAGCTCCTGTGGACCAGCAAAGACAGAGCCAGCGCTCGACAAACCTACAATAAGACCTGTGTGACTAGCAAAGACTCGGATCAGCCTGTACATCCACACAGTATGGCAAGATTTCTAGTTTGTCCCACTTTGGATAGCCTGGAGGCTGTAGAGGGCACATGCGATCAGCGAAGACTCTGATCAGACTGCGCGGATGCGCAGGCTGATCTGAGTCTTCGCTGGTCGTAAGTTTTGCTGTGCGCTAGCTCAGACCTGAATGTATGGGTGTGCAGAAAAATCTGAGTCTTCACTGAGCACACATGTCCGATAATATCTCATATGTATTATTTGAATGGACAATATTATTATCATACAGTGTTAATACTTTACAGATGTTAAACATTTAATAAAATAATATATTAGACGTCGTGGTTTGTTTACCCCCACCCCACCACCCCTACACACACACGCACCCGCCTTTTCAATGAAAATTAAGGGGACATATTATTCAGCTTCCTGTGCGTTTTGTATCGTGGTTTCGACCCAAGGCAATAGGTGCCTTGTGTACGCAAATAAGCGGCCTGTCTAAAATACTTTACAGATATATGATATATTAGACGTCGTGGCTTGTTTATTTCCCCCATGGGGTGGTCAGGTGTGGCGAAGTAGTCGTGTATCTTACGTCGCCGGGGCGTCCAACTGATATTGGCTTACAGCTGGGGCAAGGCCTGCTATCCTTGTAGCAGGTAAGGGTAGCGGGGGATGTTTTTATTTCTTCTGTTTCTTCACTTTCATTCCTGTTCTTCTTACCTCCCTGTTCCTCTCTTTCATCTCCTCTACTGTCTCTTCTACCTCTTTTCTCCCTTTCTCTGTGAGACGATACAAAATGGCCCACAAGGGTTGACGTGTCGTCAAACCCCAACACAATTGTTTATTCCCCCATCCCCACCTCCCCCGTCGCACGCACAGCATGTCAAAATGACTAGTTTTGTCTACAGGGGGAATTGATTCTTCATGCTTTATTAACCCTTAAAGCGCCAATCACAACAATTGTCGTCGGCTTTGTCATCTGCTTGTGATTTTAAAAGTCATTTTTTGCAAACAGTGTGGACCCAGATCAGACTGCTCCTCTAGGAGCAGTCTGATCTGGGTCCACACTGTTTGCCGGTATGCAAAAATAGGTTTGAAAAGTTTGCAAGAATATTCAGCAGACGACATAAACAGACGACATTTTCAGATGCAGGGGGGTGGTCGGGTGGTGCGAAGGTGCTGTGTATCTTACATCACTGGGGCGTCCGACTGATATTGGCTTACAGTTGGGCAAGGCCTGCTATCCTTGTAGTGGGTAAGGGTAGAGGGGGAATGTTTTTATTTCTTCTGTTTCTTCACTTTCATTCCTGTTCCTCTTTCTTCCCTGTCCCTCTCTTTCATCTCCACTACTCTCTCTTCTATCTCTTTTCTCCCTTTCTCTGGGAGACGACACAAAATGACCCTCAAGGGTTGACGTGTCGTTAAACCCCAACACAATCAATCAATCAATTTTCAGATGCAGTTTTTCTTGGCGCTTTAAGGGTTAATATAGTTTGTTTAACCTCTACCATTCTCTTGGCTAATTCAGCAGACGACAAATTAGTGATAGTTTTCTTATTTTCCCTACAAAATAGGATGTGACACTTCATGTAAATTGTCTCCTGAGGAGACAATTTGCATGAAGTGCCAAATCCTAAGGAGCAATTTCTCCTCTTTTCCACGATATTTTGCAACTGTTCTTAGATTTCCGTGCTAAAACGGGGACCAGATTTTACTTCGAGATAAGCGGTTATTCGAAATAAGTGAAGTCGAAATAACGAGGGTCAACTGTATACTTAACATTTGTTTGAGTACAAATGAAAGAGTAAATAAAAATTAAAAACTACAAACTAGACGATAGGATTTATTTCTTTTAAATATAAATATCAAATGCGAGTCGCAAAATGTACAAAACTGTGATTTTTGTTCCTCAGAGAAGAATTGTCTACTAGGCAAACAATTCGCACTAAAAGTCAAATTAAATCTATAAAGGTTGCCCATGGAAACACCGAACATCGGTGAGAGCGAACATCAGAGTTCGGTTTCAATGAGACTCTTCGCCGGCCTCGCTGGCTCAATTGGATGCCCGTTCGACTGGTGATCCGTGGTATTCCGACCAATATATGAAGTGAAGACTGTTTTTTTTTTAATTTTTTTTTTTTTTTTACCATTTGTTTGTCTTTTTAACACCACTTTGTTCGCTCACTATATCTTTGTCTCTATGGTCTGCCTAGTCAATCAAATATTGATGAATCAACTGTAGCGACTTTAGTAGCGACAAATACAATATGAACATATGAACAGTAATGGCAGAATCTATTCAGCTTATTTTTCCCAGAAAATAGGCTTTGGCATTTCATGCAAATTGTCTCCACATGAAATGTCAAAACCTATTTTCTGGGAAAAAATAAAAATATTTCAAAATGTCTGCTGAAAGTTTTACCATGCGTGCTAAGCGTCGGCTGGTCTAGCTATTTGTAGTTTGCATGTGTGATAATTTTCCTTTTCTTACGGCGATTTTAAACTATCTCCATTGCTTGTTCAGTTGACTGAATATTTAACAATCTATCTCATTTATGACGGATATACACTTTTAGCAGTTCAATGATCCAGATCGGATAATTATGGAAAGTGGTAAGTTGAGTTGTAACTATATCTTTTTTGTTTGTTTGTTTGTTTGTTTTACAGAAATACGTATTGATCCTAAATATTAAAACAGTCATACTTTAACAAACGGTGCAGACCCAGTTAAAATGGACAGATTTTGCCGCGTCTGCCCCTCTATTTTGTCGCAAAATTTTAGAAATTAGACTTGTTCAGATTTTATGAATACTACGGTAAATATGTCAGAGTGCCAACCCAGCAAACGAACAGCGTCACGACGTTGCAGCGAAGTTGTAATGACGTTGTTGCTACGTTCTGTGTTTGCTGGGAACTTACGTTTAATACGTTGGTAGTTTTGATTTGGGTTTTATTCCGAAAATAATGTCCTAAAGGGAGGTAAAGAGGCAATCGCATTTTTCAAAAAAAGATAGCTAAAACAGAACGTGGGCACCAAATAAACAAACTACATGTGTATAAAAGGGAACATCCGCATTTCTCCTTGAAATAGGTTGTGAGGCATTTCTAAGGCATAAAATGAGGTCTTAATCAGGAGATATAGCTGTAAACAATGGCAGGAAATATTGCCTGCATAGCAACTACATTTCCACTTCCATAATCTAGTCGTATGGGTCAAACCATATTTTCATATCTCACTAGGTTTCTATTCTTCACACCATTGGAGCACCAGTCCACGCAGCGCGTAGTTAACTGGCTATTATTCGAGTACTGCCAGCCTCGGTGGCTCAGTTGGATACGCGTCCAACCGGAGACGCGCAGCATGTCAAAATGACTAGTCTTGTCTACAGGCACCGGCCTCGGTGGCTCAGTTGGATGCGCCGTCCGACTGGAGACCAGGAGGTTGCGGGTTCAACTCCCGCCGAGGTCGGCAACATTCATTCGTAGAGATTGATCATGAAATATTTTCTACGGTCATTCTCTCCCTTCCACTGATTCAAGAAGAGCAGTTGTCAG
Organism: Anodontia alba; assembly: GCA_964016985.1. Taxonomy (NCBI): domain Eukaryota; kingdom Metazoa; phylum Mollusca; class Bivalvia; order Lucinida; family Lucinidae; genus Anodontia; species Anodontia alba. The sequence continues at coordinate 84,131,840 of OZ024834.1, read as the reverse complement.
TTTCTGGTGAAAGAATGTGTATAATACTGGTTAACCGCTTAGAGGACTAAGCCTGCCCAGTAAACGTGTGGTTAGGTAAACTGGCCGCGCTCGATATGACCCCATTGGGTTGACTGGGCCGTAAAACCTCAGCACAATTAACATCATTCGAGTACTAAGTTTTATAATTTTTTTTAATCAGAGACAGCAGCTATCATTTCCTGTATTGTTAAGACTGGCATGAAACTAAGGAGAAATCACTATGGGGGGAGGCGAGTGGGGTGGGGGGTGCAGCCACCACAATGCAGTTAGTAACTGCTTCGACAGTACACTAAGATAATGATTGCTGCATTTGTGATATACAGCTTTCAGACCCTGGTCTTATCACAATGAGTCTTATCTTTTGTCCCGTCTTGTTTACTTTTGTTTACTCTTACATGAACTGTTCTGTTGAGGCCAGGTCAAGCGGAACTCGTACTCGAACATGGGTCATTCACAAATGGTATATGTCTCAAAGATACTCCAATTAGAGAAGAGAGAATAGGCAATATGAGACATAGAGTTACATTAAAGTCCTTTCTAAATGAAAAAATGTATCTTATTTTTAGATGAGTATATATGTACATTAAAGGAGGCGTGGCAAAAGAAAGCACGTGACGAGCTAAACGAAGATGCAGTTGAACGTTTACCGTCCGTCCAAGCCCTACGAGAATGGGCACATCTACAAAAATGGCTGAAAACACCCACAGGTAAGACGCTTAGGGACTTTCCGCTATAGAGGCATACAGCTAATAGTAAGAATACCAGGCGTGTTGCCAAGCGGAAACTTTGAAGCCCGGGCGTAGTAAGAATACCAGGCGGAAACTATGAAGTCCGGGCTTCAACATAAATTTGGCAATGGAACCTTATTTTCTATAGAGACATACAGCTAATAGTAAGAATACCAGGCGTATTGCCAGGCGGAAACTTTGAATCCGGGGCGTAGTAAGAATACCAGGCGGAAACTATGAAGTCCGGGCTTCAACATAAATTTGGCAATGTAACCTTATTTTCACCAAAAATTTGTTAAGATGAAGTCAAATGGGCCAGGGCACAGAATTTCCTACAAGACGTCATGTCCGCTTAGCAATGACTCCGATCAGCCTGCGCAAATGCGCAGGCTGATTAGAGTCATTGCTTTGCGCTGATTAGCCAAACATCCAAGCTTTCATTAGACGAATGACAAAATGTTTGTATGCACTGGCTGATCTGAGTCTGCGCTAGGCATACATGCAGTCTTGTAGGAAATGCTCTCGGCTGAAATTTCAGAGACTATTAGTTGGCTTCATGTTCATAAAGTTCCTGGCTACGCCCCTGAATACGACTTTTTTTTTCCTTTTTGTTATCCTAGATGTGGATCGCTTCATAGCATGACCGCTACAAACAAGTGCGCTCGCAGGACAACTTTACTGATGTTGTTTGTGACAAAAGTTTGAAAACTAAAGCATGATTTTTACTTCTGTATTCATACAGAACTTAGTGGCACCAAGTCACTGGGCTAGTGTGACTTAGGGCTTAACATGTTGGACAAAATAATCAGCAGAAGACGTTTTAATTTTTTTCCTTATTTTGGGTTCGATATTTTATGCAACTTATCACTTAACTTGCAGAAAATTCCCAACCCTGGTTTCCGAGGGGGGCTAGAAGGGGTGGAGTGTGGGAGATGGGAAAAATACACATAACCATATTTTTGTTCTGCTACAAAGGTTAAAAGGAAAAGTGCTTAACACCGTTTTATATGGCAATTTTTAAAACATTTAAATAAAACATTTATAAACGATTTTATTGTTGCGTTCAGAAGATGCTTGGTTTAGTCTAGTTAATCAGTTCAGATTTTTAACATAGCCGGGCAACAGAGTCACATATGGGCTATGCCAGGTTAAGTCAGGTTAAGATTTTCTTATTTTAATATCTTTACATTTTAAAAACATTTAATCAAAATAATTGTTAGATAATATGTTAATACAGTTGTTATGTTCAATTTGTGCTGTCTGTAGTTTACTTAATATTATCTTATTTTAGAATCTTTTCATTTTTATAACATTTAATTAAAATAATTTTAAGATAATGTGTGTTAATACAGTTGCTGTGTTCAAAAGGTGCAGTCTAAAGTATTTTTCCGGTTACACCGCCTTTCAGCTGACAGGAATATAACATAGTGCAATTTGACTTTTAACGTTTTTATCCTGAATACTGTGACACCTTAATTCTTTAGCATAGTTGTCCAAAAATTGCAACAAGTCTTTTTTTTTCTACAAAATGTCGAGGAATGTAAAAACTGTTGGACGAGTGGCAAACAGTGTTGACCCCGATCAGACGCGGCGTCTGATCGGGGTCTACACTGTTTGCAGATGCGTGTTTGTTCCAATATTTAGAGTAAATACGGTATTTACAAGATATATATATATATATATATATATATATATATATATATATATATATATATATATATATATATATATATATATATATATATATATATATATATATATATATGTTGTTTTTTTTACCAGACACTCAATTTCTCCTACGTTTCCTACGTGTTCGCAAATTCAGCCAGCTTGGGGCCCGCACCACATTGGAGAACTACTGGAGGGCTCGAACTAAAACTCCCGAGTGGTTCGCTAATGTCAGTCCAGATGACCCCGCCATATTAGAAATTATACGTTCAGGGTAAGTTGTCTTTGTGAATAATTACCATGTCGAGAGAAAAAGTCTGTTCGAATGAACATATGCGAAACGAACAGGGCCAGAGCGGAGTCTACGCATTTTTGCGTATATTTATAGGCCGCGCCACGTGCTACGCACTTTTGCGTATATTAATACGCCTCGCCATGTGCTATGCACTTTCACGTATAATTATACGCCGCGCCATGTGCTACGCACTTTTGCATATATTTATATGCCGCGCCAAGTGTGAAAAAGTACCTTTGCTTTGGGGCATAAACGGATAGCGAAAGCCCAAATCAGCCTGCGCATGCGCGCAGTCTGATTAGGGCCTTCACTGTCCGCTTTCAGAATCATTGAAACTATCTATGGGCATTATTAGATCGCGCGGTTTCGCCGGCTGGTCTAGATCTTTACTGGTCGCATATGTCCCGAAGAAATGTTTTCTCTTGGCATGGTTCATTTTAGTGTATAAATTAGCCTTTGGCACGCACTACTTTGAACCATTTTCCAGTTTTGGAGGAAAAAGTGTGTCTGCATGTGTAGTTGTAGAATTTATTGTAAAATGATCAGGGAAGCCAGGATAGTATGGTTATCGCTGTTCAGATATTCTAGACTTACTGTGTGTGTGTGTGTGTGTGTGTGTGTGTGTGTGTGTATGTGTGTGTGTGTGTGTGTGTTGCTTGTCGTTGCTAAGCTTGTGTATATAAAAGCACACCAGATGAAATTACTCCGTATATAATTTAATAGATAAAAACAGTATTTTTGTTTCCTGTTCTTGTAGACTAAGAGCACCCTAAAGGAACTAGATGCACCTGGCACACTTCTGTCTTTTTTCTATTACAGTCGACTCTCGTTATCTCGAACTCGCTTATCTCGAATAACCGCTTATCTCGAAGTGATAATCTGGTCCCTGTTTTAACACAGAGGTCTACCAACAGTCAATAAAATATTGTGAAAAAGAGGAGAAATTGCTCCTTAGGAGCAATTTCTCCTCTTTTCCACAATATTTTCAATATATCTCTAACTTAGGAGTCAAATTACGTATTCATTCTGTTAAAGGTGGTTGTTCGATTAATTGTTTTTTCCTCAGTTCCGTAAATCTGATATGTCGAACTACGGATATCTCGAAGTGTTTCATAGAGTCCCTTGGAGTTCGAGATAACGAGAGTCGACTGTATTTTTATTTTTATTTATTATTTTTATTTTTATTTTATTTTAAGGGACAACTTTTGTAACTTCCTGTTGGCGTCGCAGCACACCAGGTCCCTTCTGAAAAGGGGGTCTGCACTAAAAGGAAAATATTCGCTCCCCGTTTTAGAAGGCAGATAATTATATTTTGACAAAGTAACCCCCTTTGAAAGTGTATCATTACACCTAAAGACAATTTCTAATGCCAATCTCGTTTCAGGTTTTATATTTTTACTAAAGAAGAAGACAAATACGGTCGACGTCTGATTATAGAACGGCCAGGTATACGGCAAAAACCTGGGCCCAGTTATTCAAAACAACGAACCCATCGGGCACAAAACGTCGGTTCAACGTCGTATCAACGTCGATGCAACGTCATGAGGTTGCAACGTCATGACGTTGCATCGACGTTGATACGACGTTGCCTATACGTCGTGTGCCCGCTGGAAAGTTCTTAGCTAACGTTACATAAAAATTTCTATCTTGAAATATGGCAAATTCATTGATATTTTTTGCTGCAAAAATCTGAGTAGCTTTTGCTGCTACTCACATTTTTGCAGCAAAAATATCAATGTGTTTGAAAATACCTTACCTACAACAGTTAACGGGCTTATCATTAACGAGCTCGTTAAGCTAATGATGCCTTGAACAACTGGGCCCTGTTCATAGTTTCTATATACTTATTGAGTTGCGCCATGCGCAACAAAAGTACACAGAAACAAATTTACTTTTACTTTAAAAAAGGTAAAACAATAGGTAACAGAAAAACTATCACATGCTTAAATGAGCCTGTCATGGGAAAATGGCCTGTATCGCGCTGTCTGATCAAGGCTTTGGTTGTCCGCTTACAGAATTATTTAATAGTCTGTTGAATACATCGACAGAGGTCGAAAACCCTGATGCGACTGTGTGTATGCGCAAACCGATCTGTGTAAACGTTTTGTGCCAGTGACAACTGATTTAGTGCTATCGACAAAAATAAGACAGCAGATACACTTGTTGTTGGATTCGTCCAAAGCTCCTGAAATTATTCAAATCATACGCCATAAAAAGGAAAATAAGGAGATTCACTCCTTGGACGACTGCTTGTCATGCGTATAATTACCGTATTAAACCTAATTACCTCATCATGCGCTTAGATTTTTTTCAAAATTACTGGGAAAACTTGTTGTATAATCTTTATCCACATATACTAAGGATACACTTTAAAAAAAAAAAAAAAAACAGTGAAGAACTTATCAAAATATGCTTATGCGATGTTTTTGTGTTTCTTTTTTCCGATTTCCTTTATAAAAGCATGTGTTGTGGGTACTCATTTGAATTGCATCGACAAGTCGATGCAATTCAAATGGGTATCCACAACATTTGCCTTTATAAAGAAGTAGACAAGAAGTACACTGGCTGTAATTTGAAGACGGAATTGCTTGACTGTGCGCTTATTGGGGTATGTGCGGTAATTAGGTTGCATACGGTATGCTGAAATAAGCATATGAATCGCAACGTAAGAAAACGTACCTTCTGACATGTGCGCCGAACAAAGATTCATATCAGCCTGCGCATCCACGCAGTCTGATCAGAGTCTTCGTTTTCCCCATGAAGAAAATTTGCATCCTTGCTATCCAAAATGCGCCCAATGAATATTCTGATCAGACTGCGCGAATGCGCAGGCTGATCTGAATCTTCGCTGGACGCACACGTCTGAGAGAACGTTTTCGGACTTTGCGATTCATAGTAACTTATTTCATACAGTATGTTAATGATTTGCCAGCACACTTATAAAGGAGCATTGACACAGGTGTAAGTCACATACCCCTTCCATCCTATGATTTTTTTTTTTTTTTTTTTTTTTTTTTTGGAGAGGGGGGGGGTGGGGGTGGGATTTTTTTTTTTGTGTGGGTGGGGGGGGGGGGGGGATTTTTTTTTTTTTTTTGACTTTTATATTACTTAATTATTTGATCTGATAATCTACCCTCACCCCTAGATCCTAGATATAGAACAGTCTCTGTTCTCAATCTAGGAGTGAGGGTCTACCAGTGCACATAAAATGCAGCATTCTCACAGGTGTAAGTCACGTACCCCTTCGATCCTATGATTTTTTTTTTTTCTATATCTTTTTTGGACCACATATATTTACAATCTGATAATAACAGATATTATATTAGAACAGAGGCAGTCTGTTCTCTATCTAGGGGTGAGGGTATCTTTTAGACCCTATTTTTTGTGACAATATATATCTACCCTCACCCCTAGATACCAGATATAGAACAGAGACAGTCTCTGTTCTCTATCTAGGGGTGGGGGTAGATTACCACATTTTTTAAAGTTTCATGCGTGTTTCAATCAAAAAAAAATAAATAAAAATAAATATTGGGTCAAAAAATATAGGTCCAAGGTACCTGACTAACACCTGTGACTGTTGGGTAGGCATGGCGATCCTGAAATAACAATTATAGTACTCACTTTTCTCACTTTTACTAGGTGTGCTGAAAATGGAAGAAATAAAGAAAAAGTACGGTCTAGCAAAAGTGTTCCAAGCTATAATGTGTGTTTGGGATATTCTAGCCCTAGACGAGAGAATACAAGTGAATGGCTTTGTATTATTACACGATGGTGGTTTGTCAGACTCTGACACAGCGCTGGCTTATAACATGACAAACATGCGGAAATGTTTCCATATATTTCAGGTGAGTTATGAGATAGAACAGTTTTACTCAGTATGCGAACAGGCTGATCAAGACATTCCTTACAGATGCCGTATTTACCCAAAGTATTCGGATATTTTAACTATAGTCGACCTTCGTTATCTCGACGTCAAAGGGATTCTCTGAAATGCTTCGAGCTATCCGTATCTCGTCATATCGGATTTGAAGAACTGAGAAAAAAAATAAATAGAATAACCACATTCACAAATGAATATATAATTTGACTCCTGAAATTAGCGGTATATTGAAAATATTGTGGAAAAGGGAAGAAATTACTCTCCTCTTCCACAATATTTTCTTACCTGTTGTGAGATTCCCATGTTAAAAGAGGGACCCGATTTTTCACTTCGAGATATGCGGTTATTCGAGATTAGCGAAATCGAAGTCGAGGTAACGTGACTCGACTGTATATATTTACCATATCTGTACTTAACTTCGAACAGGTCAATTTCTGTATTTGTGATGTGTTTGAAATATATAAATACTGCTAGATAAGTTGCAGTGTAGATCTTGCTCAGACGCCGCGTTCTGTGGCTACACACTGTCTGTCCTCAGCTAAGTATTCGAACACCTTTACTCCTTGCATACTTGTCCTAAACACCGAATAAGTCAGCTGGAGTTTTCTGTTGATGAATGAAAAACCATGTAAACCCGCATTCTGTTTTCTTGTATCTCCATAAACTGAATATGCTGTGAGTACTCATTAGAAGCGCCTCGCTGAGGCGCTTCTAATGAGCGTCCAAGCATAGTTGTTTTTTTTTTTATTCCAGAATTATCATCAAATACACTGTAAAAAGATCCCGCAGATTTCACGGTAAATACTGGCAACTCGCTGCCAGTACACGTACCGTAAATTTTTACGGGCGCCTGTAGATTACATGTATTTACAGTAATAATTACACATGAAAGGGCAGTGTAGGGCAAGATAGGAAACGTATAGGATATAGGAGGAATGTGAGCTAACGCACCGTTTACAGATCCTTACCCCAGCCTATGAGGTAATTTCTGCAAAAGTTCTACTGGCCCCCGTACAAAATTGCGCTGGTAGCCAGTTGCAGGTATTTACCCTAAAATCTACTTTTTTTTTTTTTTTTTACAGTGATACTCTTCCTTAACTTCTGTGTATTTGTGTTTTCAGAAAGCTTACCCAACTCGTATCAAAGGTCTTCATACGTATCGTATGCCAGTGATGTTCGAAGCACTGCTCAAATTCTGCAAGGCACTTCTCAGTGATAAATTATCTAATAGAGTAAGTAGGCCGGAACAAGAATAAATTTATATGATCACTTTCTTATTTATCATAAATATTGGGATATCTCTTTATCATTCATGTTCGAAAACTGGTGTAGACCCATTCAGAGGCTTATAATAATTGAGCCAGCGCATGACAAAACCTGCAATAAGACTTGTGCGACCAGCGAAGACTCAGATCAACCTGCCTGCCTGATCCTACGAGTTTTAGTTGTTTTTTTTTTTTAATTTAACAAAGCTAAAACATTTCTCCTTGATTATTCTTCTACACATATCATCTCCCTTACCTGGCAGAAACTCATCAGCCGTGTTAGAGAGAAAAAAACATTCCAAAAGAGGATTTTTGTAAAATATAAATAATTTTTATGCTGATTAAATACCAGTTAGACGGGAGCCAATCTAGACCATGTCGTGCTTGTCGTCTATGAACATGATACACTACAACCTCTTTATAACACGTTTTGCTATAACGCGGGTTTGGATATAACACGGTTCAAAGATGGATCCCAAAAATGTATAGATTATATTGAAAAATGACCATAAATGGTCATTTTTCAATATAATCTATACATTTTTGTTTGGATATAACACGGTTGTTTAACTAACATGGTATATGCTATGGAGCCCAACAATAGTGTTATAAAGCGGTTGTGGTGTATGTGGATAGTAAAGTCCCACATCAGCATGCGTACCCGTGTATATGATGTGAGGGCATTTTCTTCTGATGAGCATAATATGGACCTATTCAGGCCCAAGACATTGAGAAAATGTATAGATTAAATCAAATCATAACGCGAGAAGAAAATGTATTTTAGTATTTCTGCCCGATCAGTGCGGTTTGAACCGGGGTTTCGCTGTAGACAATATGTTTTCAACTAACCGGTAATATACAACGTCTTGGGGTGGGTGGGGGAGAAAGCTTGACACACTTGGTAGATTTTCCGGCATTTCTACGAGAGAGACAGCTTTTATGACCGATTCGTTTTCCTGAATACAAACACGAAAGGTACTGGCAAAAAACTGAATCTTGACCTTCAAGCATACAAAAAAAAAAAAAAAAAAAAAAAACAACAAAAAAGCCACATAGGTGAACAGTTAAGCTCCAAAAGGAAAAAAAATTGCTCCACATGGGAGCAAATTCTTTCCTCTTAAAGTGGTGTGAGGAAATCTCTTCAGTTTATACATAATCCTTTTGTCTTCTTATTTGACTGGGTGGTCGGGTGTGGCGAAGGTGCCATTTATCTTACGTCACCGGGGCGTCCAACGGATAGTGGCTTATAGTTGGGCAAAGCCTGCTATCCTTATAACAGGTAAGGGTAGAGGGAGAATGTTTTTATTTCTTCTGTTTATTCACTTTTATTCCTGTTCCTCTTTCTTCCATGTCCTTTTTTCTTATCTCCTCTACTGTCTCTTCTATCTCTCTTCTCCCTTTCTCTTGGAGACGACACAAAATGACCCATAAGGGTTGACGTGTCTTTAAACCCAAACACAATGAATCAATCAATCTTTAGTGTTTACACATAATCCTTTGTCCTTCTTTTGTGCAACATAATCCTTTGTCCTTCTTGTTTTGTATGTTTGAAGGTCATGATTCAGTTTGTTGCTAAAGCACGGTAACCGCCAGCCGTCTAAGACTGAGTTAGAAACGCTTAGAGCTTTTCATATTTTCTTGTGAAATAGGACTTCCATTACATTAGATTTTGTGTTGAGATTTTACGGCCCAGTCAAACCAAAGGGGTCATGTCGAGCGCGGTCAGTTTACCTAACCACACGTTTACTGGGCAGGCTTAGTCCTCTAAGCGGTTAACTAGTATTGTGCACATTCTTTCGCCAGAAACTGACAACTGCCCTTCTTGAATCAGCGGAAGGGAGAGAATGACCCATTACATTAGAATCGTCTAAAAAACGGGGCATTTCAATGAAATATTAAACCGTGTTTTCGGGACATATTTTCATATTTGAGCCCTAAGGTCAGAAAAGGTACCTTCGGGCATGCACACCCAGCAAAGATTCAGATCAGCCTGCGCATTCGCATAGTCTAATCAGAATCTTCACTGGGCGTATTTTGGACAGAGAAGAATGCAAAGTCTCTTCATGCTGACCATGAAAACTGATCAGACTGCGCGGATGCTGCACAGCTTGTTGCACATATCATAAGGTGCATTTTCTCGCGACTTTGTTGATTTTAACCCTCCTCTTGCTATAACGTCATGCCCTGTCTTAGCAGTGTAGATCCAGATCAGTTGGCTTCCGAAGAAGCCAACTGATCTGGATCTGCACTGTTTGCCGTTAATTATGTGAATTTCTATCAAAAACCCTGATCAAGCAATCCCATTGGCTGGAAATTAGAAGTGGGCGTGGCATCTTCATTTATTCAGCATGAGAAGGGTTAAATGTCACCTGTTTATTTTGTTTATTTCTGCAGCTTATCATACATGGTAAAAGTATGGTTCCTGTTTACGACTATATAGACCAGACACATCTACCTCAAGAGTACTTGCCTGATAATTATGATGGTCAATGTGCAGGAACAATTCAGGAAATTGTCGGTATGAGCTCCCCCCCCCTCCCCCCCTCTCTCTCTCTTTCCCTCATTCTTTTCCCTTCTCTCTCTTATTCTCCCCTTTTCTCTCTCTTTCTGTCTGTCTCTCTCACTCCGTTTCTGTTTGTTAGTCTCTCTCTCTCTCTCTCTCTCCTCTCTCCTCTCTCTCTCTCTCTCTCTCTTTCTCTCTCTCTCTATCTCTCTCTCTCTCTCTGACACACATGTAAGTAACGTCTTTATGGTGTTACTGGAGCACTGAAAAATCTACCAGTTTGCAAACATAGAGAAATCAGTTACCACTTTCGTATATTGTTTTTGTATTTAGGGGAACTGAAACACTTTCAATGGAAAAAAAACTGAACCAAATTGTTTCACTCCCTTCTAAAAAGGGGTCTACACTTATAGGGAAGAATTTGCTCCCCTTATAATTTTGAAAAACCTAAGCGCACAATGCGGTAAACAGGTCCAATACGGTTTTTTACTTGTACTCGCATTGATGTAACTCGATGACCTTTACATATTTTCAGAATACATGGTGAAAGAATTTACAAAACCAGAAGTAGTTGCGCACGTGAACGACCTAAACAGTGGCAAATATGGCGTGGACCGGGAGGTGAGGGCGCAGTTAGATGTACCACAGACGTCTTACAGAAAACTGAGTTTATGATCACCCTGCGACAGTAAAATCCCTACTTTGGAGTATTTTGTGATCGCAGCAAATGTCGCTAGGTGTTTGTGTGAAGGCCGTAACACGTCACCCTGTACATGTACTTAGATATAGTGCTAGTATTAAAATTTAACTGGTCCTTTGGAACTATTGGACTGCGTGTCTATCTAGTATGGCAAGAGTTCTAGTTTATCCCTCTTCGGATGGGGGCGGGGGGAGGGGTGTAACTTCCTATATAAGGGATAGTACGGATGTGCGTGCCGATAGCCCCCTTTTTCAGCGCTGCCAGGTATATGATTGGCCCTTTTTTTCAATAAAAAGTATATGAATGACCCAATATTTCTAGATTCCTATGTGAAAGGCCCCATTTTTCTGTCATTCTGGTATTTACACATATTTTTTGCTCAGAGATTTTTCAAGGCTGCTTGTTCTCTTGGTTCTCAATGAAATGAGTATCTAACAACCAGCAATAAATCGGTACAAAAAATCAATAGGCAGTATATGAATAGGTCAGCATTTTGGATGATCAAGTATATGAATGGGTCCGTTTTTTTCTAAGGCCAGGTATATGAATGGGGTAGGTTTTGAAATACTGCCTCGCACACCCGTACCACAATTACCTCTAAGTTACCCCTCGCACCGCCCCCCCCCCCCCCCCTTCCCCCCCCCCGCCCCCCCCCCCCCCCCCCACAAGGATATAGCAATCGCCTTAGAGTCAGTCTGGACTATAAGTCTCAAGATTGCATGTATAAGATTAGCTCAGGCTAATCACAGTCTTCCGGTTGTCCGTTTAACCCTTAAAGCGACAGTCACAACTATTGTAGTCTGCTTTGTCATCTGCTTGTGATTTTAAAAGTCATTTTTGCAAACAGTGTGGACCCAGATCAGACTGCTCGGAGCAGTCTGATCAGGGTCCACACTGTTTGCCTGTATGCAAAAATAGGTTTGAAAGTTTGCAAGAATATTCAGCAGACGACATAAACAGACGACATTTTCAGATGCAGTTTTTCTTGGCGCTTTAAGGGTTAAGACGCTGCTCACAGAGTACTTTGCGAAGACTTATCTGACTGCGCTGCTGATCGAAGTGTTCGCTGGGTGCACATGTATACGATTTTGTAGGAAGTACTGTGTCCCGGCTCAAAGTTTCATAGCAATGATTTTATTTATTTTTTTTTTTATTTTCCTCATTTAACAAAAAATATTGAAGCCTTCTTGTTTATATCACTGAGATACCGGATAAATACTCGAATGATTCATTGTACGTGACACCAGTGTACTTTTCGTCTTGACTGGTTCCCTCACCCTATAGCTCAATGCATATACTTATATAGTACACAGGAAACCAGTTAACTTTTCGTCTACTTTCGGTTTCATTTCTCGGAAAAAACAAAAAAAAAAAAAAAAAACAAAAAAAAAAAAAAAACAAACAAAACAAAAACCGCCAACAGTTTGAAATTTGTTTGAACAGTAAATGTCCAGGCGAGGCTGACAATCTTTGCTATCTGGATAATGTCTTCTTTGATGTTTTACGCTGAAGACTTGAGAACGACGAAAACCCATATGCGGTCTGAAATGCCATATCCCGAGTGATTTCATCTTCGCACTACTTCTAGTGCACGGTTGTAAAGGAGTAATACATATTGGGAGATCTTAACGCGGGTCGAGGAAAAGGCGGTAGAGGAAAAGGCGGTACTTCACGTAGAGGGATTATGGCTACAGCCCAGAAACGGGAACTAATTTGTCCCATATGCTTTGAATTGGTCTCAAAGCCGAGACAACTGTCAGTATGTTATCATACATTTTGTGAAAACTGTCTTGTTTCTTACATGACAAATTTGAAAATGGAACAGGATCTTATACATGATGATTTTCAATGCCCAGTTTGCAGAACTTCAAACCCTTCACCAGCAGCAGATGATGACATTTTTAAATGGGCCCAAGCACTACCACTGGACACAGAAATGGTTTTGAAAGTGAAAACCAACGTAGTTGAAAAACTGAATAGGGATACAGACATTTGTTCTCCATGTAGGACTCTGGAAAAGAAAACCATTGCTCGCATGAATTGTTTGAACTGTAAAGAATCTTTTTGCAAAGACTGTTGTAAGATTCGTCACTCTGCCAGCCTTCACCCAGACCATATTATTATAGAAATGGAGGAGGGTAAAATAGATATTAAGGAAAGGGAAAAACAACTAATGAAAAACTATCTGACTTGTTCTACCCATTGTAACAATGTTGTTAAGTTCTTATGTAAGGATGAAGATATTCTTTGCTGTGCAGTTTGTGCTGTTGTTCATCACAGAGACTGCAGTGAATTGGCTGAAGTTAAATCCAGTGCGACAAGGAAAGATTCCGAAAAACTACAATATAAAATCTCTAAGCTGCTTTCGTACAGTAAATCTATCATTAAAACTAAAAAATCAAATGAAGATGAGAATAAGAAAGAAACAGAGAAAACATATACTAGCATTCAAGAAATGAGAATGAAAGTCAACAAACTATTTGATTTACTAGAAGAAAAGGCAACCGAGCGCTGTAAAGCATTGACCAAGAAGTACTGTTTAGCTGCATTAGATGATATTGATAAATTGCAAGTTATTAACAAAGAGCTGGAAATTTTCATTTCTCTGATTAAGAAATCGGAATGTTACAACTCCTCTGGTCTAGGTCAGGTAATACTGCATAATTTGAAGAAGGCTGTAAGGCAATATGAAACCACAGTTCTTGAAATGGCCCACTCTTGCAAGAAATATGGGTTTACACTTGAAATTCAGGATAGGTTAAGCAATTTACTTGATTTAGAACCAAATGATACTGACGAAATGGCGACAATTGAGGAAGAAGAAAGTAATGCTGTTCTTGGGGAGTACTCTGAAAGAAAATTATTTAGATATTGCGACATTAAAAAGTCATCTATCCACGAGGTTATTGCTAAAGGCAGTTCAAATGATTTTCCTCCAGAATACTGTGCATTGCAGTTCTTACCGAATGATAAATTGTTTCTTGTTGACTATAGGTATGGATTTTGTACTTTAGTAAATGCAGAATTTGAATTGGTTGCTTCATGTAACCTTATGACTCACAGTACTGAACAGAAAGAAGAATCCAGGAAACCTTACTGTGTAACACATGTAAAGGACAACACTGTTGCTATCAGCATACCTGCACAAAAGAAGATCTTATTTGTCAAAGCAGATGAGAAACTAACCATCAAAGGTCATGTAACTACCAGATATACACCTAAGGCATTGCAAGGACTTAGAAATGGAGATATGGCTGTATCTTGGTGTGATCCTGTGGCTTTTGGAATAATAGCCTTTTCACGTTATAATATAATGGAGGATAAGGTGTACTTTGATCGAGACACGAGTGGAAGGGTCTTCCAAAAGTTTATCCATATTGCTGTGGATGAGGAACGATCACATGTTATACAACCCTGTACTTCGACCCAAACTGTTTACTGCTTTGACTTACAGGGCAACCCAAAGTTTGCCTATAGAAATAAACTTCAATTACCTCGTGGCGTGGCTTTGGATGGTGACGGAAATATTTATGTTTGTGATGAAATGAACCGTAATATTCATATTATTTCTCCAGATGGCACCGCAATTCGCTTTGTGGAAGAAGGTTGTCCTACAGCTTGTTTAGCCATAGGATTTCATCATGATAGTACTGAATTTGCTGTTTCAAACAGTGACCGGTTCAATCGTCGTCACATTACTGTTTTTCGGCATATAGAAGACTAAATCATCATGTTTGGCGTTAGTATAAAGCAAAAGGTTCTACTTGTATGTTTTTCCACCTTGATTATTGCAACATTTATAACTGAATGCTGTTATCACTTTCCATACTATGGGCAAATTCAGCAGACAACAAACTGATGACATTTTTTCTTATTTTTCCTAAAAAGTAGGATCTGACACTTCATGTAAATTGTCTCTTACGTAAATTGTCTCTGAGAGACAATTTGCATGAAGTGTCAAATCCAATTTTCCAGGAAAAATAAGAACAATATTTCAAAATGTCTCCTGAATTTTTTTACCCAGCATGCAGTGTTATATACTGACCATATTTACCCAAAGTATTCAGCAGACAAACCAGAGCAAAACGTGTAGACCCAGATCAGATTCTCAGAATATAGCTTCTGATCAGGGTTGATATTAATTACCACGCATTTGGCAGTTTTAGACACAGCAAGAGGTAGTAAAATGGCCATTTTCAAAGATTAGGACAAGTTTTTTAAGGAACTAAAGTGTCCCAATTTTTAGGGTACCTTACCATGGTTGTCCTACACCTTTAGGGGAAGTAACTCTGTAAACTTGTTTATAAATGCTTCCCTTGTGAAAAGGGGTCTTCTCTAAAAGGAAAGGGGAGCAAATTCTTTTGTTCTAGAGTTGACCCATTTCCACACACTTTCTAATGTTCAGAAATGCAAACTAGGAAGTCACAGTTGTCTCCATTTTGAAAATGGCACAAAAATAGACCCCTTAAAAGGGCAGTTAGGGGTTGGGGTGTGGGAGACAGACAATCTTTCCAGAAGAATAATCTTCTCCCTTTTTTCAGTAAAAAACTCCATGATCCCGGAGGAAATCATACAAAATGTACCATCATAATATTGTCAAAAAATTTGAACACTTCCATTTAATATGTGTCTATAAATTGCTGTCCCGAACAGTGTAGATTTGATCAGTCCTTGCAATCTGTGGTCTTTGATCTGGTTCTACACTGTTTGTTCAGGCCTGTCTGTCCCAATAAGAAGGGTTTGCTCACTTAAGCTTTAAGATCAGTGTCAGAATATCTCATCAAGATAATTTCTTGATGCCTTTTTAAAATACAATCCCATTGCAGTATTGTACCCTAGAATATTGAAGAGATCATACTACCACCAGAGGAATTGTTAAGGAGGAGTATTTGGTGATAATTCTAGGATAATTTTTCTTATTTCTCCATAAAAACATATGTTGTTGGTACTCGTTAGAAGCGCCTTGACGAGGCGCTTCTAATGGTACTCTTGACGAGGCGCTTCTAATGGTACTCATTAGAAGCACCTTGATGAGGCGCTTCTACGCCTTGACGAGGCGCTTCTAATGAGTACCCACAACAAATGTGTTTATGGAGAATGGAGAAAATTATCCCTGAATTATCACCAAATACTACTCCTTAACAAGTCCTCTGTACCATCATTCACATTATACTGTTGACTACATGGTAAATAGTGTAGACTCTGAACAAAGTCGTCCTAGGAGCAGGAGCAGGTTTCTCTGGATCTGCACTGTTCAAAGATATCTCTGTTCAATACTTTGGGTAAATACAGTCTACTACAGTACACCAAAAGCAACATCAATTGTAAAATTTGTATATTTTATTTTATTAAATCTCAAGTTTCCAGATTTTCTAACATTAATCCTTTATTAAAGTGCCAATCACAGTTATAGCAGATGATAAGTCTTGAGATCTCATGTGAATCATCTGCCAAGCAGATGATTCACATGAAGTTTCAAGACCGACTTTTCTCTGAAAAAATTTGGATGTTGTCATCTACAAATTTTGCTTGTTACTTTAACGGCCTTGGTGGCTCAGTTGGATGCGCCGTCCAACTGGAGACCAGGAGGTCGCGGGTTCAACCCCCGCCTAGGTCGGCAACATTCTTTCGTGGAGATTGATCATGAAATATTTTCTACGGTCATTCTCTCCCTTCCGCTGATTCAAGAAGGGAAGTTGTCAGTTTCTGGTGAAAGAATGTGCACAATACTGGTTAACCGCTTCGAGGACTAAGCCTGCCCAGTAAACGTGTGGTTAGGTAAACTGATCACGCTCGACATGACCCCATTGGGTTGACTGGGCCGTAAAACCTCAACACAAACAAATAATGGTTAAAAAAACACACCTGTGAAACTACAGTTGATTCTTGTTATCTTCATGTTATCTCGAAGTCCAAGGGACTCTCTGAAATACTTCCAGATACTGGTACCTCAACATATCAGATTTGCAGAATTGAGGAAAAAGTAATCTGAACAATCACATTTCATAAATGAATATGTAATTTGATTCCTGAAGTTAGAGATATATTGAAAATATTGTGGAAAAGAGGAGAAATTGCTTAGGAGCAATTTCTCCTCTTTTACACAATATTTTGTTACCAGTTGTTTGATTTCCATACAAAAACAGGGACCAGAATTTCACTTCCGAACACTTTGAGATACAAAATGTAAGTGGTTACTCTAGATAAACAAAGTCGAGATAACGAGAGTCAACTATATTTCAACATTCTATTACAATATCACTGTCAGTACATCCCATCTTTGTACACTTTAACCATTTTATGTCAAGTTTAAAGCTTTGGATCAGGCACAATTTTTCAACCAAAAAGTACTGACTTTTCTTATTTCTCCACAAAAACATATGTTGTGGGTACTCATTAGAAGCATCTCACTGAGGTGCTTCTAATGAATACCTACAACATTAGTTTACATGGAGAAATAAGAAAAAATACATTTGTATTTTGTGGATACCCTCTCTTATCTGGAGATTTTCAAGTGTTTTTTCATTTCCAATAGAAATAGTTTTTTTTTATTATTAATACCATGTTTTATAGAAATTTCTGTATTTAAAACAAACACTGTAGACCCTGATCAGATGTCTGTGGTGTCTTATCTGGATCTACAATGGTTATCAATGTCCTGTTTGGGCTGTTTCAGGTGGTTATCGATGTCCTGTTTCAGGTGGTTATCGATGTCCTGTTTCAGGTGGATGTCCTGTTTCAGGTGGTTATCGATGTCCTGTTTCAGGTGATTATCGATGTCCTGTTTCAGGATGCTAGGCATAAACTGGTTCACATAAGCATTCATTGTGAGTGTATCAATGTCTTCTGCGATCTAAACTGATCTAAACTTGCTCAGAGACAATTATTTGAAATTACAGTGGACTATCATTATCTCAAACACTGGTAACTCAAACTACAGCTTTCAAGTCAAACTAAATTATAGGAAATGCTGTTTTAGTTTGCTATATGTTTCTTTTATTTAAACTATCTTTCTCAAACCATTGAGAGTTGATTGTATCTCACTAGGTCTCCAGAATACTAAGGAGTCAGAAAAGTAATAATACTTTTATTTCCAGAGTAACATCCTGGCTGGAGACCTAGTGAGATACAATCAACTCTCATTATCTCAAACTTTAAGGGACCTTATTACATTATGGGAAATGTTTGCGCTATATGTATATATATATATATATATATATATATATATATATATATATATATATATATATATATATAATATATATATATATATATATATATATATATTAACTCCTTTTATTTGAAACTATTGTTAAACTAAGTACATGAAACTATTGTAAAACTAAGTACAATTGTACATGTATTATGGTCCCTTAGAGTTTGAGATAATGAGAGTTCATTGTATCTCACTAGGTCTTCAGCCAGGTTGGTACTGTGGAAATGAAAGTATTACTTTTCCTAGCCCTTAGTGTTCTGGAAACTATTGTTAAACTAGGTACATGTATTACAGTCCCTTAGAGTTTGAAATAATGAGAGTTGATTGTATCTCACTAGGTCTCCAGCCAGGTTGGTACTGTGGAAATGAAAGTATTACTTTTCCTAGCCCTTTGTATTCTGGATAAACCAAATTTTGTTGTGAAACTATTGTTAACATTCTTGTTCTTACTAGTTGTATAATACAAGCCTATGTAACATATACCCCCTCAGCTAATAATGGAAAGTGGGGTGTGTAGGCATTTATGTGAAATGTATATAGTTCTCTGCTGTAGGTAAGGCTTTTTTAAACCTATGATATTTTTCCTAGAAAACGTATGTTATGGTACTCATTAGAAGCACCTATACCAGGCATTTCTAGTGAGTACCACAACATAAAGTTTGCAGAGAAATAAGAAAAAAATATTTTGCAGAGAAATAAGAAAAATATTTCTATCTTGACATGCCTTTTATCTAGAAGTAAGTAAGTAATGGCATTTTCACCATATAGTATTGGAAACAAAGAATACTTTGGTTATTTAGTGTTCAGACAGATTTAAAGGTAGTTAGAAGTAACAAACGAATTAATAAAGTGGTTTAAAAGCTGCCAACTTATGTAAAATGTCCTTGATAATGTAGACCTGGTCATATTAATCATTGTCTTGCTGGACCTGGATGTGCCCTGCCTTTGCAAACAGTGAAGAAGCCAACTGATTTGGATCTGCACAGTTTTTCATTAGGATGTGAGATTTATATCCACAATCTGTTTTAGGCAATCTAACTGGCTGACAATTAGAAATGGGTGTGGCATCTTTATTCAGCATGACAAGGGTTAACATACTGTCTTCAAAGACACACGTTGTAAATGGTACATTTGTGCATGATTCCAGATATAATGAGTACCCAGATAAAAATATTTTTCTTATTTCTTAACAAATAAATGTTGTGGGTGCTCATTAGAATCGCCACTCTCGCCTCTGATGATTTCTCACATTACAGCTGACTCTCGTTATCTCGAACTCGCTTATCTCGAATAACCGCT
The DNA here is from genome assembly GCA_964016985.1 of Anodontia alba. NCBI lineage: Eukaryota > Metazoa > Mollusca > Bivalvia > Lucinida > Lucinidae > Anodontia > Anodontia alba. The sequence goes on along the minus strand of OZ024834.1, from coordinate 84,112,262 downwards.
TATCTCGAAGTGAAAATCTGGTCCCTACCTAAACGTAAAAATCTAACAACAGGTAAAAAAAAAATATTATGGAAAAGAGGAGAAATTGCTCCGAGCAATTTCTCCTCTTTTCCAGAATATTTTCAATATATCTCTAACTCAAAGAGTCCAATTACACATGTACATGTTTGTTTGTTGAATGTGGTTGTTTTGATGACTTTTTTTCCTCAATTCTGCCACTCTGATATGCAGAGGTACAGATATCTCGAAGTATTTCAGAGAGTTCCTTGGAATTCGAGATAATGAGAGTCGACTGTATATATTATTGCAGAGAAAGAAGAAAAAAATGTCAATAATGTTTGCTGGAAAAAAAAGTGCCTCATCTATGTTGGCGTGATATATGTTGCAATATTGAGCTTGGTAATAAATTTTGTTCCAAATTAAAATATGTATTCTGTATTCAGATATTTATGGCCAATAAAAATATATTTATTTGCAAAATGAATATTCATTGGCAATAAAATATATACCTTAATATAGAATACATACTATTAATAGCGAAATAAATAAAATATATTATCAGATACAATATTGCAACGTATATCACATACTAATCTATAGCAATGATTGTAAAAGTTATTATTATAACTACCTTAGTAATATGTTTTGATGGCGAAATACATGTTATCATAAAATGAGAAAATATGCAGTCACAGCTCCAGATAAGGCACTTTTTTCAACCCAAAATTATTGATTTTTTTTCCTTATTTCTTCACAAAAAGAAAGACTTGTGGGTACTTATAATAAATGCCTCAGTGAAGCACATCTAATGAGAGCCCACATTTTTTTCATGGAAAAATAAGAAAAATATTGGATAACCTGTTTTATCTTGAGCTATGCTGCTTATATAATTCTGCTTCTTGTCCAAAACAAGCTTTGCACCTCAGAATCAGCAAGATACCGTATTCGACCTAGTTACCGCACTGTGCACTTAGGTATTTCAAAATTGCTTGGAACACTTATTTGTGGTAAAATATGTATCTATCTACCAAGGATACATTATAAAAAAGATCAGAAAAGGATGTATTTGATGATGATTATGCGGGGTTTTTTTTTCTGATTTTCTTTATAAAGGCATATGTTTATAAAGGACAAGTCGATGCAATTCAAATGAGTATCCACAACATATGCCTTTATAAAGAAGTAAAGAAAAAAGTACACTGGCTGTAATCTGAAGACTATGGAATTTCTTGACTGTGCGCTTATAGGGGGTATGTGCGGTAATAAGATCAAATACGGTAATTCAAATGAGACCCATGAATGTACATGTATGATGTGTAGAGAAGTTAGAAAAATATTATCTGGTAACTCTGCTTATCTGTAGCAGAACAGTTTGTGGAACAGCATAACAAACAAAATGTTTCTCCAGTTAATCTTTTAAAGTCTATATCATCTTGGCCAAGGATCTGTCCTATTCTTTTTCATCAACATATCTATCTTCCGACTCATCTCAGAATTGTAGATACGGACACATCTCTCATGACATATTCGTCTTCTCTTCTTGCAAGGCGGTTCAAAACGCTGTTTTTGCCGAGCTTCTTGAAGAATGTTTTCATTTGTCAATGTTCTGAAACATAAGAATTTGAAATTTTGGTAATGAATTACACACAAGCCTTAAACTGCCTGTATGGTAAATTTGAAAGTGTCTGACATAATTGCATATGGGAACAGTGTAGACCCGGATCAGACTGCTCCTAAGAGCAGTCTGATCAGAGTCAACACTGTTTGCCATTCCACCAAGCATTTAAAGAAACTGCTGCATAAACAGGGAAATGTAAGCAAAAAAAAATTGGAATAAAGTGTTCGAAAATTTAGGACATTTACTGTATCAACAACAAACTACAAATGACATTTTATTTTGTTTTTATTTTTCTGAAAAAATAAGGCTTGACTTATATTACATTTCATGTGAAATGTCTGCCTAAATAGAAAAATACATGTAGGACATAAAATGTCAAGCCTTTTTCTCAGAAAAATATAAAGAAATTAAGGTTGTTAGTCTTACATTTTGTTGCTTTGTGATTTATTCTATGAGGTGATTTGTTTTAAGAGTTGCCTTATGTTATTTTGTTCTTGTGTTTTTCAGTACTTTTTAGCATTACAATTACCTTGCTTGGGGAAAAGAAAGCTAATCTTAGTGCTTTTGGTATGTTTGTTTGATTTACGCTTGTTCTGTTTTGTCTGTTTCTTCTTCCTCTTGGTGTCTGGGAAGGGCTGCGGCTTGTGATTGTGATACTCCCTGGACTTTTCTCTTACCTTTTTTTTCCCTTATAAGTAGGGGTATCAAAATAATAATTTCCTTACTTCTACACGAAAACATGTTGTGTGTACTCATTAGCAGCACCTCAATGAGGTGCTGCTGATGAGTACTACAACAGTTTTTTTTCTTTTTTTTCTGGAGAATCAATAACAGGGAATACCAGGTCCCAGTTGTTCAAAGCATTGTTAGCTTAACAAGCTCGTTAAGGGTCATTTCGTTAACTGTTTTAGCAGATTCAATACACAATATTCTGATATTTTTTGCCGAAAAAATGTGAGTAGCAAAAAATTCCAGCATATTTGCTTATCACTCGATGTAAATTTTAACGAATCGTTAACTAATGATGCCGTTAGTTTTGAACAACTGGGTCCAGGTAAATATTTAGTTCTCCACAAAAAATTGTTGTTGGTTGTTTTGGGAATTCACAAGTCAATCATCAGTTTTGCAAACTGTATGTTTGTTAAATTTGTTTGTGTTGAGGTTTTATGGCCCAGTCAATACATTAAGGTCGTGTCTAAAATGGTTACCTAACCGGTTTACCTGGGCAGGTTTTATAGTCCTCTAAGCGGTTAACCAGTGCCTAAAGTTGTGCATATCCTTTCGCCAGAAACTGACAACTGCCCTTCTTGAATCAGCGGAAGGAAGAGAATAACCATAGAAAATATTTCAAGAGCAATCTCCACGAAAGAATGTTGTGGGGATCAAACCCGTGACCACCTGATCACCAGTTGGACATGCACCAGGTTGGCCTGGCCAGTTTTGTAAATCCAACTGCTCATCAACCAGTGCTCCAGCTAACCCTATATGGAGGGGTGGGCTGCCCCTCTTGCCCTTTCCTGCTGCCCCTTTGCCCTTCTTAAGCTGCCGTCTGTCTTATTTCAATTCCAGACATAAAACCCTACATTTTGGTGAAAATTTCATGAAAATCGGACCAAAATTAAAAATGTTATCAATGTTTAAAGGTCAGTGTTATGTGTACTATATTTTTGAGGTATTTATTGTAGAATGGGATTATATTTTGTAACAAGTCTTGATACTAAGCACATCACATGACACATGGTGCCCTCATTCTTGTATGAGCGCGCAAAAAGTGCCCTACTGGACGCCCCTCTGCCCTCAAATCCTAGCTGGAGCACTGTTAACTAATAGTCGATTTGCAGAAAATACAGTCGACTCTCATTATTTCGAATTCCAAGGGACTTTCTGAAACACTTTGAGATATCCATACTTCGACATATCAGAGTTGCGGAAGTGAGGAAAACAACAAATCCAACAACAAAATTTAACAAATGAATATGTAATTTGACTCCCGAAGTTAGAAATATATATAAAATAATGCTAAAAAAGTGAGGAAATTGCTGCTTGGGAGCAGAAATTGCTCCTTGCTCCTCTTTTCCACAATATTTTGTTACCTGTTCTTAGATTTCCATGTTAAAACAGGGACCAGAATTTCACTTCGATATAAACGGTTATTCAAGATAAGCAAGATCGAGATAATGAGGGTCGGCAGTATATTCATTCTAATTTTAGCCCTCTTCCAGGTACATGTACTTGTTCATAGCTCCAGATAATTTCTTATTTCTCATTGAAAACATATGTTGTGCTTATTCCACGGTTGTGGAATTATCAAATTTTATTACTTGTCCATGTACAAGTAAATGGTCAAAATTCACTTGTCCAACCAAGAATTTCTTGCCCAAAAATTGACTTTTTTTCTTATTTCTCAAAGAAAAAAAATGTTGTGGGTACTCATTAGAATTGCCTTAATGAGGCACTTCTAATGAGTAACTACAACTTCTGTTCTTTGAGAAATAAGAAAAAATATGTACCTATAATCTGATACTCTTCTTAGATAGAGCTCTAGTCCTCGTCACAGGACAAAAAAATTAAAATTTCCTTCTAGTCCTCAGGGAAACGGTACAAGTCGGACAAATCAGACATAGTATTTCTACAGCTCTGAGTATCCATTAAAAGCACCTAGACAAGGTGCTTTCATGAGTACCCACAGCATATATTATCTTGGAGGTCTAAGAAAATCAATACTTTTTGGTTGGAAAAAAAAAAAAAAAAAAAATAAAAAAAATAATGCTTGAGTAAGAAAAATGTGTTTCTTAAAATAGAATTGTCCAGTTTCTTGCCTGGATGATATCTAATGAGACAGTAAGCAGAGTCCTACCAAATTTGCACTGGTATATCATTGGGACTAGATGATGAACTGAGTAGGTTTTGGTAACCTTGACCTAATTTTCAAGGTCACAGCAAAACTAGAACAGTCAAATTTAAGCACACTTTCTTATCTACGCAGTATCTCATGAACAAGAATGCAGATTGTTACAAAGCAAGAATCTATCAGCATGTTTTCCTGTAATTTCAACTAAGTGTCCCTCAGTCATATTGCCACTGTGTTTGGATGCAGCATGGTGCTCAAAGTTACCTCTTTGAAATATCATGGCCTAAATAAAATGTGATATTCCAGCAAGTCACATTATAATGACACCAGACTGAATCCTGGTGAATGAATGCCCTTGGTGAATGAATGTCTTGATGTGTCATCAGTAAAATATTCTGATTCTGAACAATTCTATTTCCTAGCTCTGCTTTCTTAAATTTGAGCGCCATGCGGAGAGCAGCTTACACAGTGCTTGCATTAAGGGAAGTCTGGGAGTCAGAGACTCCCAAAAATTGTCCTGGGACTTTCAAAAATAAAAGCCAGGAAGTCTGGGACTCCCAACTTTTAAAGATATTTAGTCATTTATAACAAAAATTTAGAATGAATTTATGTGTTATTTAGTTTAAGAATGGCAGTTTTACTCTATAAATGAGAGTTTAAGAACATTGAGGTTGAATTTCTGAAAGTGAGTGAAAAAATTTGATTGCCAGGACTTCCAGATATTGGAGCCAGGACTGACAGTTACTGTGCTTTTGACATCTTTCAGAAAGTCATTTTTTTGCTTTACACAGAAGAAGTAAATTTGCAAATTTTCGTCATGATTTAATGCAAAACCATTTGTCGTAACTATGTATAAAAAAAATTTATTCTAGTCATTGGTTTTTAAAAAATCAAATATTTTCACTTTTTCCCATAGTAAAAATGAAGCCAAACCATGCAGAAATCTATAGGGAAGGTAACTTGGAGCCAAATTTTCAACAAGTTCCACTTGTTCATTTTTTCTGAAATTTTCACAATATTGTTGTAAAAGACATCAATAATTCAAATTCAGCAAAGAAAAGTAAAAAATATTTTCTTAGACAAAAATTCAAAAAAATCACTTTACTATAGAAATTGCATAGGTCAGACCAACGTTTGGCCGTAACTTTAATTTTTGTGTAAATATTTGAGAATAAAACACAGAAACATAAAGGACAAATAGTTTCTGATAAGATATGGTCAATCAGTACAAAATATTTTCTTTTGAAATAAAACACCAAGCAAAAAACATCTTTCCAAATGTCAAATGGACAGTAGTGCAAGCACTGCTTACACAATTTTAAAGTCTTCGATATGTCACAAATATCTGCATTTTATTTACACAATAGTCTTAGTAAAACATACATGGTACATTTCAGTTTATTTTTCCTTTCATTTAGCATAAAATGAGCACACGTAAGCTTTTGTGAAAGCTGAAACTTGTTAATTTTATCTTGTACTTGACTCGCATCTTGTAAGATATTCTTACTTGTTTAGAAGTCTAAAGGCTCCATCAACATCATTGTTTTTTACGAGGATAGTTCTGGCAAAAAACCTTGCGTGCCGCATCTTCTTTTTATTTTTTATTTCTTTCTTTTTTTATTTGCAGTCAAGAAATTTACTTTTAGCACATCATTTTTTGCGAGCAAGAAAATTACCTTAGCACCGGTTCACATGCACATCCGGTCCACAAATTTACCGTACCGGACAGAAATGAATCTAAGTGCCAGACCGGATCGGAATGGGCCCATTTTTTCTATTATTATTATTATCATTATAATTTTCTTTCCCTTTATTTTTCATTCCTTCATATATTTTCAGACATATTCATTTTATCCGAATTTTATTGATGATATTAAATGATAAAAAGTTTGTAGAGATACAAATACAAGTACTAGCTTGCACAAAACGATTGGTCTAAATTGTGTATCTGTGACAGGGCCACTATTTTGACAGAAATTCTCCAGTCTCTAATTTGTTATTTGATTTATTCAGTGATAAGGATACTTTGATATCTCTCAACCGATCTACAACAAAATGAAGCTCGCTCAAGCCAACACAAGATCTTGAACCATAAATGGTTCAAGATCTTGTGTTGGCTTGAGCGAGCTACTGGGCAGTCAGAAACATCTGAAGCAATAGTGAGTTAGATATTTTTAAAAGAATAATTTCTCGTATCACTTTTCTGTCGGATCTTTGTGCCTTTAAACTGCAGTACCACTTTGTTTTTGTAATGCTTCTATGTTTGTACATTGTCTATCCATCATTACGAAAACACGCCTATTCAAATATATATAAAATTTCATCTCCAAAAACTGAGAATTTTCAGATTAAAAAACTCCGATATTTTTCATTCTTCTGCTCATAACATAGATTGTGGGTACTCGTTAGGACCGCCTCGCCGAGGCGGTTCTAACGAGTACCCACAATCTATGTTTTTGATCAGAAATAAGAAAAATAATGTATACCCCTGTAAACCCCAGTTTTACTATATAAAAGTGGGGTTTGAGGGGGTCAGAATTATATAGGCATGTTTTCGTGATGTGAAGTTTCCCTACTTTTGTGTATATACTGTCTTTCTGATGTATGTGCTAGTTAATTTGTCTTTATTATTGCTTCTCTAAATAAAATTTATGGATAACGTACCTGACTTAGTTTCAATGCCCTTTTATTTCATTGCAAAAAAAAAACAAACAAAAAAAAAATCAAAGGACTGATAGTCCTAAGAGCCTGCTAGCTTGTAAAGTATTGATGGAGTGGTATGTATCTTCTATGCAAACACAATACATGCAAAGAAGATAGGTGGCATTCCAGTGCTACCAATACTAAACCATAAGATGGAGCTCTATGGAATATATCAAGCATCTGGACATTGTACTTCCTGAAAAGAAGACTTTGTTTAAAAAACTCTACTAAATGTACGTCAATGGGTTGAATGAGAAAGTCATAGCGAGTGTTGTCTCTAAATCAAGGAAAGGATACTCCACTGAGGATATGATTTTTTTTCACTTTCCAGTGATAATGCTGGTTGTCAAGTGAAAAAAAAAAGATGGCAAATCACATGGCTCTAAATAGTCATGATATGTCTTGGAATTCTTTTTTGCATACTTGTATAATTTATCTCCTTCAAACAGAATTTCATTCATGTTGTTCACATTCCATATGTTGGTACAGATCCTTTTCTGTACAGCTTTTCCAAAAATACTTAACAACATGGTAGGCATTGACGCCCTCTTGAATCAGGACTAAATATCTCATCTCCTTGATGGATACTTCCTTGCAATAATACAGATGCATTTTCTTGTAGATTTATACCTGGACCTGGATTTTGCTCTATATCCATATTTTCACACTTGCTTACAACCAGTGGCTTCATCCAATATTAAATTTACATCCAGAGACAAGGCTTTGTGAGAAAATTTACTATTCCTTGAAAAACAACCAACATGAACACTCTGTACTATATGCTTTCACTATCAATTTCTCAAAATCAGTCAGATGGAAATGCATTCTGCTTGTTTTAATGCATAAATAAGAATGGGTCTTTACTGAGGCATCTGTGTGAAATAGATATACATAAATAATCTAACCATGTACTGAAAAACTAATTACAATTATTTCTCTTCTGTTTTGTTTTTTCTTCACAAAAAATCCATTTTATTATCTGCATATATAGGCCAATGCAGTGATTGGAGTAATGAACCTCTTTATTTTCCAATGAAGTTTATCAGCTGATTATTCCAAATGAGTGTATCTACAGCAGCAATTTCCAATTTCTAGAATTTAGTTCAACTCTAGATATGCTCCAGTTCATACAAATTCAACACCTGATGTAGCTCCACGATTATTCTAGTGCAATTTTATAAATTTACTCTGTCTTTATCAACTTATTATTAAGACAAGAACAGATTAAATAAATTTGAAATGGCTATGTTCAGTCCAGATTAGCTTTAATAACTGATTGTCATTTGCTAGTGCTTCACCTAAGCATCAACAGATTAGCCCGACCAGCTATGCCTACCCTTTTTAAGAGGTTTTCAGATGTCCAAAAAAAAAGGGTCATAAACCTATAAATGGGTCAGCAGTCGTAAAACATCTCCGTGTCACTGAGGTGTGAATAAAGTTATTTCATGTAGAAGGAATGAATTAAGTGCCTGATTTCTTGCTACATGTATATTCAATATCGAATAAGTAGATTCTGATTATGTAAATACGGATACCTTTCTTTTCGTTCAGCTTCCGTTGCTAAGCACAACATCAAAGATGGCGAGCGGTCCTACTAATCACCCCATGGCACCCCACACTACCCCATGGCAGCCCACTTCCTCAAACTATATGGATATTTATCATAAAATATGTTATAGATGGACAAGTATACTTTTGCAATACTCGTCTTCATCTTAATAAACAGAGATTTATATTGATGATGATGACTTGTGTTTGATTTAAAATATTATGTCTAAAACTCTCGTAATTTTTTGCGCCCCATGGCATCAAAATATATGATTATTTACCATAAATATGTGTTTTAGACGGCCAGCAAAAGTTTTGTAATACTTGTCTCTATCTAAATAAACATAGTATTTATACTGATGACTTGTGTTTGAGCTTGAATATAAAATGTAATTTAAGTTAAAACTTATTTTTCATACAGTATCAACTTACACCATTGGTCTCTTTGCTATATTTTAGTGTCAGTTTGAATCTTGGTGTTTAGGCGCCCTGAGATAATCGCTTTAAGTAAGGTTAATGTCTTACTGATGACTTGTGTTTGAGCTTGAATATAAAATGTAATTTAAGTTAAAACTTATTTTTCATACAGTATCAACTTACACCATTGGTCTCTTTGCTATATTTTAGTGTCAGTTTGAATCTTGGTGTTTAGGCGCCCTGAGATAATCGCTTTAAGTAAGGTTAATGTCTTAAACTATCACAAAAACAAATTTGGATACATAAAACTAATACCCTGGTGTAATTTCAGCATAAAGTTAATAAATACAATAAAATAATTTAGTGCCGTGGGGTGCATTGGGATGCCGTGGGGTGCCATGGGGTGATTAGTAGGACCCCGTGCCGAGTTAACGCCTTGACAAAAGTAGCGCGTGTATTACTACACCGAATTTTGAAGTCTATGTTTCAAATTGCATTATCCAAATCGATTTCAGTTTCAGTTATGTTAGCGAAATAAAAAAGCCTTACAAAATTCCGCTGCTTCACATTCAGTTCACCGTAATAGTGCCGCATTGCGTCTGATTAAGAAGTAGTGCGCGTATAAATATACGCATAAATGACTGTGATGAGAATCCGCTCGTAAAACCCCATGCGATTGCAAAGAGCCTGCTAGCTGTCGCTAGCAGACTCAAAAAACAGCTATTTCAATGGTCCTGACATCACAAACTGAGCCGCATCGGCGGGGCTGCAAAACAGACATCATGTATAGTAACGTCTCTCATTACATAAAGATCGATTTTTGAGACAGTTCATCGACAAATAAAATAAGCATTATCAGAGAACTGTCATAAAGTCGGCGATAAAACGCATTTGAGTTACATCTTTTACGGTCCAGTCATCAATACTGCGGTCATATTGAGCCGTATCCTAAGGGATACAGAACAGGCTCTCATTAGCTAAGAAATCAGCTTAATTCGACTTTGAGACAGTTCACCGATAGAGGGAAAACTTTTCACTGTCGGCAATACATCATATTTGTGCTACAATTTTAATGGTCCAGTCATCAATATTACAATAACATTAAGTCGCATCCTGAGCATCCACAATTAAAGTTTCTTCAATGGCATACATCATCACGAAAACCTGCCTATATAATTTTAACCCCCTCAAACCCCACTTTTATATAGTAAAACTGGGGTTTACAGGGGTATAAATTATTTTTCTTATTTCTGCTCAAAAGCATAGATTGCCGAGGCGGTTCTAACGAATACACACAATTTATGTTTTTGAGTTGAAATATGAAAAATATCAGTTTTTTTATCTGAAAATTTACAGTTTTGGGAGGCGGTTCTAACGAGTACCCACAATCTATGTTTTTGATCAGAAATAAGAAAAATAATGTATACCCCTGTAAACCCCAACTCAAAGTGCTATGTTGCTCAGGTGAGCGTTACAGGGCCATTATGGCCCTCTTGTTTTTAATGCTAGTGCATCTAGGACAGGTAAAGAAAAAGTGATAAGGAATCTCAGACCCGCCACAAGCACATGTTGGGCTAGCAAGTTTTTCAAAAATGATGCGAAATGAGAGAACTGCATTCTATGCGTATTCTACAGTGTAATATGTGTCCCATTCTTGTACCGTTACGATCTAGCACTCCTACCTTCGATTATCTGACTTGGCAGATTATGCATAGCTTCTAAGTATATATTCAGTCTCTGACAACTGCGCCAGGGAGTCGACTCTTTGACTCAGTGGTTAAAGCATTGGACTTTTATCCGGGCAGACCGGGTTCGAATTTCATGACAGGCTTTTTTTTCAACCATGCTTCATTCTTTTGTTACGACTTTCATATCGTAAGATTGGGGCGCGTCGGGGATAGAACTTTAGCCAAAATGGCTTCGCGCCATCATAAATGATGAAATTGAAAAGGGGAAGTGTTACGACCTAGCAATCCTACCTTCGATTATCTGACTTGGCAGATTATGCATAGCTTCTAAGTATGTATTCAATCTCTGACAATTGCGTCAGGGAGTCGACTCTTTTAGAGCATTGGATTTTTTTCCGGGCAGACAGGGTTCAAATCCCATGACAGACGGCAATTTTTTTTCAGCTAAGCTTCATGCCTTTGTTATGACTTTCATGTCATAAGAGTACCAACATTATAATATTTAGGTGGTGACTGTTTATTTCTATTTAGGCAATACTTAAATGTTGAGACCGTGTTTGCTTGTTTTACTTCCTCTGAACGCTGGTTCCACGCACGTATAGCAAAATGGAAGAAAGAGTTAAAAAAAGAAAGTTCGTATTGACTTGCATAGGGTGCAAAGCGTTCGCATTTCGAAGATTGTAGAAATTACGTTCTTGAACAAGAGGTGGTAGTACCTCTGATATGTACATCGGCGTGAGACAATTAATTATCATGACGAAAATAGTGGATTTGCTTTGTACGCCTTTCCTGCAGAGAATCCCAACCAAGGAGTTTTTCAAAGCTGCAGAGTTTTGTTGCCCCAGTGATGATTCTGTCTGCTTCGTGGTGTATTAGATCCAACCATTTCTTAGATTCACTTGTGCATGTGTCCCATCCTGAATCGCTATATTCAAGTAGGGGACGCATAAATGCTATGTATAATATATGTTCTAGTGCTTGTCTGTTTGGCTTCAACTTAAGAGCTCTCATCAGATTGAGACTAGTACATGCAGTTTCAGTGATCTTATTTATATGTTCTGCCCATGTGCACGACCTTGAGAAGGTGAGACCCAGATGTTTGTGTTTCACTAAGTACAATATCGTTCATTTTGAGAGGTGGATGTGTAACTGGATTGAGTTTCTTGGTTATCAGAAGAGATGTAGTTTTTGTTGGATTAAATCAACCAAACACGAGGTTGTCCATGTGTTTATAGTTTCCAAGTCTATATTGAGGCTGTGTGCTGCAGATTGTGGGGTTTCAACAATAATATTCAAGCTGGTGCCAGCAGCAAAAAGGCCGATGGATTATTTTATATTACAGACTATATCGTTTTTGTGCATTAAAAAAAGCAGCGGTCCCAAAATAGAGCCTTGGGGGACACCGGCAAGGATTGAAGCCCAGTCAGATACAAAATCATCAATAGCAACTCTCTGTCTCCAGCCTAAGAGGTAAATTGTGAACCAATGCAGAAGATATCCCATGGATGCAAGTTTATACAGAAAACCGTTATGCCAGACCCTGTCGAAAGCTTTACTAATGTAGCAAAATACTACCCATTATCAACAGCTTCACAGAACGTATGATAAATATATAAGTTGAAACGATGTTTGCGAACACACAGTTCCTTAGCTTTTTTTTGTACTTTATAGAGATTTACTATCTTCTTTATTATGTATTGGTGTTAAGTTAGCGCCTTTCCAAGAGGATGGACTGTTATAGAGATTTACTATCTTCTTTATTATGTATTAGTGTTAAGTTAGCGCCCTTCCAAGAGGATGGACTATATCCTTACTGCAGAGAACGATAAAAAATTATAGACATAGGTTTATACGTCAAAAAAAAAAAAAAAAAAAAAAAAGAAAAATATCCGATTGTTGTCTAAGTTCCTGGGGGCGGGGGCTTTTCGTAGGAATTTTACCATAAAGCCACAGCAAGACCTTTAGTGGGACTTTGCAAACTGAATCTTAAAGTTCCCGCCATATCGTGGCCCCTAAGGGGCCGTAGTTTCAAAACACTAGAGCACAAATATAATCTGGTCCGGTGACCTGTAACTTCTGGTTTCGAGATTCATTTTGACGCAATACAGCTGAGAACCATAAAGGCCAGGTTGCTAGACAAGAATATATATATATATATTTTTATTTCCTCTACTACAGAAATCAACAAACAAACCTAAACACAATTATTTCCGGTTATACAGTCGAACTTCAATGGCTCGAACATTGTTTGGCCCATTTAAATTTGTTCGAGACATGGGTAGTTCGAGCTTCTGAGGGTTAATCATGGCGCCAGGTCAGGTCAAATGTTGATGATTTAGGGAAGTCTTTTTGATCTTCTATACAATAATGTGGTGATGAGTGTACTCAATAGAATCGCCTCAACGAGGCGATTCTAATGAGTACACACAACATACGTTCATGATAAAATATCGGAAGAATTTCCTAGGGTAACGAGTCGAATTAGCCATGGTAAACGAGTTGCCGGTGTTCGAGTCACTGAGCTTTTACTGTATATACTATAGACAGAAATAGAACCTTGTCCTATGACCTTAGGCTTCTGGCTCCCAGCTGTATTACGTCAAATCGAAATATGAAACCAGAAGACACAGGTCGCCGCACAGGGTTATATTTATATCTGTATAAACTTGGTGTTTTTTTTTTTTTTTTTTTTTGTGGGGGGCGGGGGGGGGGGGGGCGGGGGGGGGGGTTGGGGGTGGTTGTGCGTATGCTAACAAAGAAGGCCAATCTTAGCGTGCACATCTAGGCAGTCTGGTTAGAATCTTAGAAGTCCACTTGGACCGTACTGCAATATGGAAGTATATATTAGCAAATATTGGAACACCTGTAATTCCAAGAATGCTTACTGACCATGACACGCGGCATGGAAATCCAATGTTTGGTATTAAATTTTCAATTACAGTTGGAACGCAAACACCAAAAACTGAGTTTTCTTTTTTGTAAGTATACGCCCAAAAATAATACTACAAAAAGGTATTCCGTGATTGTGACTACAATTCCGACTAAAAATCGATCAAATTATAATTATGCATAAAGGTCTGATGCCATTTTGTTTACTGTCTCATCAAAGGGATATTGGCAAACATTGTAGACCCAGATTAGATGCCACGAAACGCTTATCAGGGTCTACACTGTTTGTATTATATACATGAATTACTATAAAACATAGTAATAATAAAAACGAACCAGACAAACAAAAGTTTGCAAATTTTATAAAGCGCCAGACATAAAATGACTTTTCGAAAGATGTTTTATTAATATCATGTTTATTAGAAATTCCTTTATTTAATGCAAACAGTGTAGACCCTGATCAGACGCCGCGTTCTGCGGCGTCTGATCTGGGTCTACTCTGTTTGCCAATGTCACGTTTATGGGGCGCTAGGCATAAATGGGTTAAAAGGCAAAAATTGCATCCTTCACCACAGTTTTGTGTATGGCTTTATTCAGTGTTCATTATGCACAATTTTCACGTGCCCGGCTGCTGGTTTATCAGGGAGTGTCTCATGTTAGTGATTCTATTATATGGGTGCTATTTAATTTCGTGTTCTTCTACTATTTCTTGCTCCAACATCTCGTATCTAGCAAGCATTTCTTCATACATCTGAAATATTGCACAAAGATATATATATATATAATTGATTGACTGATTGTGTTAGGGTTTAACGACACGTCAACAACCCTGCGGGTCATTTTGTGTCGCCTCCCAGAGAAAGGGAGACGAGAGATGGAAGAGATAGTAGAAGAGATGAAAGAGAGAGACAGGTGTGAAAGAGTAAAATGGATGAAAGTGAAGAAACAGAAGAAATAAAAACATACCCCTCCACCCTTACCTGCTGTAAGGATAGCAGGCCTTGCCCAACTGTAAGCCAATATCAGTTTGACGCCTCGGTGACGCAAGATACAGACACCTTTGCCTCACCCACCCACCCCCTAATATAATCCAAAATATAAGCGAAGATACCCTGGAAATATCGCAATCAAGAAGCACAGTCCTTCCGAGGCACCAAAGGAAGGTGAGATTAATGAACTGGAAAGGGAGCTATGATACATTCAAATTGATTACTAGTGGTGGAAACGAATTAGAACGCGGCGTCTGATCAGGGTCTCCACTGTTTGAAAATACCGTTGTTCAACCATTTTTCTTTCGGAATATATACATAGAGCCTGACATACCTAAAATCGAAAATGGACTCTTCCAATATATAATGTGGGAGAGTTTATTCAGTCTTAAATGGGTTAATACCGTCCTTAGCTCACAGCTCACCTATACAAAAGTACAAGTAGAGCGATTGCAGTCATAACGACGTTGCCGTCGGCGTCGGTGTCTGCATTTGTTAAATGTTTTATTTAAAAATTTTAAAAGGCTATATCCAGTTGACTAACTGAAATTTTACAGGCTGCCAGATGTCACATTTTATGATTGTATTAATACCATAATATCAATTTATTAAACCTTTCTTGGATAAAAAAAATGTCTGTTTTGAGGAATATGGAGGTTTTAAATCATATTTATTATGCATTTCATCTGGGCCCAGTTGTTCAAAGCGTCGTTAGCTTAACGAGCTCGTTAAGGGTCATTTCGTTAACTGTTTTAGCAGATTCAATATACAATATTCTGATATTTTTTGCTGAAAAAAATGTGAGTAGCTTTTGCACTGCATTTTTTCAGCAAAAAATTTCAGCATATTTGCGTATCACTCGATGTAAATTTTAACGAATCGTTAACTAACGACGTCGTTAGCTTTGAACAACTGGGCCCTGGTTAGGAGCTTACCTGTTTAAGAGCCGGTGTAGGATAAACAGCACAAGCAGGTTCTGGAAGACCACTCACTGCACTGGCATATGTACCGCCTTGGAGAGCTTTAAAATAAGAAACGTGCTTGCCGGCCTCGGTGGCTCAGTTGGATGCGCTGTCCGACTGGAGACAAGGAGGTCGCGGGTTCAACCCCCGCCGAGGTCGGCAACATTCTTTCGTGGAGATTGATCATGAAATATTTTCTACGGTCATTCTCTCCCTTCCGCTGATTCAAGAAGGGCAGTTGTCAGTTTCTGGCGAAAGAATGTGCACAATACTGGTTAACCGCTTAGAGGACTAAGCTTGCCCAGTAAACGTGTGGTTAGGTAAACTGACCGCGCTCGACATGACCCCATTGGGTTGACTGGGCCGTACAACCTCAACACAAACAAACAAAAAACGTATTTGTTTAGTCTCTCCAATAATTGGCCCTTGTGTGACTGATTGCCACTTGTAGCGATTTAACTATTGAAATTGGACAGAAAATAACAAGGGATATACATAATAATAATAATAATTTAATAATAATAATAATAATAATATTAATAATAATAATAAGAAACAAATGGACAAATACCTTACTATATACATCACCCTACCCCAAACCTTGATGCATTATTGAAAATATGATAATCTATTTACATGTATTCGCAAGAAAAAGATTCAATATCTTAACTCCTTAATGCCTTGGTGTCTCATAAAAGGAAAATTGGCAAACAGTGTAGACCCGGCATCTGATCAGGATCTACACTGTTTGCACTTAGGACAGGAATTGCTATAGAACGTGGTTACAATAATAATAAAAAAAAACAAAAAAAAACAAACAATAAAACAACAGATACTTATATTGGAAATGAACCGTTCCAAATAGTTAATGTGAAAAAGAGTCCACTCAGCATAAATGGGTTAACCCTTAAACTGCCAATCAAAACAATTGTCATCTGCTCTGTCATCTGCTTGTGATTTTAAAATAATGCGGAAAAGAGGAGCAATTTCTCCTCTTTTGCACAATACAGTCGACTCTCGTTATCTCGAATTCCAAGGGACTCTCTGAAATACTTCGAGATATCCTTACCTCCACATATTAGATTTGCAGAATTGAGGAAAAAATCATTCACACAACCACATTTAACAAATATGTATGTAATTGGACTCTTGAAAGTAGAGATATATTAAAAATATTGCTCCTAAGGAGCAATTTCTCCTTTTTTCCACAATATTTTTTATCTGTTTTTAGATTTTCATGTTTAGGCAGCGATTTTCACTTCCAGATAAGCGGTTATTCGAGATAAGCGAGGTCGAGATAACGGGAGTCAATTGTATTTTGTTACCTGTTGTTAGATTACCATGTTAAAACAGTGACCAGATTTTCATTTCAAGATAAGTGGTTATTCGAGATAAGCGAGGTTGAGATAACGAGAGTCGACTGTATTAGTCATACCGTGTTTCGCTCTATAACATCCTCCCAAGGCAGCCGAGTTTGGTACGTCTTTGGTATAAACTGGTACATTAAATATGTCAGCAAACACCTGTTGGGTAACACAGATTACAGCTTTAGGGTACAGGGAATTAATTATTTTTTCCATAGTGCTCCGTAGTAATTCCACCCTTTTTGGTGGTTAAGAGTTCATTTTAGGGTGGCTGGGCTTCCAAATTTAGTTTTAATTCAAAGACCAGGCTTAGCACATCAAAATAAATAAAGAAAAGAAAACAACAAACACTTCACCAGCACTTTCTTGTATTTTTTTGAGACTTAATTTAGCAACCACTCAATTGGCAGGTATCAAAACTTGAAACTTTGAAATTTTACCACTTCTTCTTTTGGCTCCAGCAAACACAAACAGAAACATTTATTTCTTTGAAACAATCAGGATATTACACACAAACATTTTTTCCTCAAATTAAATAAGTTTTAATTCATCTTTATTATTAACCTTACACAAAATAACTACCCCAGGCTTCCCTGCACTTTTTTTTTTTTGCACCAATCAGCAGTCCTGACCCAATTGGTTCCCTGTGTCCTTTAGCTAAACGCAAACGTCTAATGTTTTATCAACGACATCAAGTCATACGCTTATTTCCACAGCAAGTAGATAATGCATGCTTTTATGTCGTTCTACTTAAAAAAAAACTTTATCAAGTGAGGGACTGGATATACTAAGTAGATTTTTCAGCCCTTTTGTATAAATGGAGTCTAGTGTTGACTGTTTTAACACACTTATCAAGAGTAAAGACAAGGTTTATAATAAAACAATTGTTGACTATTGAGGTATTGGATACTGAGGACGTTGATATCAATCATTGAATAACAATATTGGTATTCTCTGGTGGATATCACGTCATATCAATTTCCTCAATAGCCAGTAATTGTATATTGTAAGCAACTAAAGAAATGGTCAGAACGGAAGCATGCAAGTTTATATAGTGAACATTTGGCGAGTATTTTGTATACTCTGTCAAATCTATAATATACTTTGTACAATGTAAGTTACCATATCAGATATATCGACTTCTTTTTAGCAGACAGCAGATACCGGATGCATAAAAGGAAGCAAAATGTCATGTAAAATATGTATCTATTATAAAAAAAAGTGAAATAAGTGGCTCTATAAATAATTTCGATCAGACAATGTCTGTAATATAGAATCCTGGATCATCTTCAAAACAATGAAATAATAGCAGAATACATACAAGGAGAAGACCCAGAAAAAAAAGCAAATGCGAAGGAGTTGGGTATAGGAACAGACTCAATGATATTACGAATCTACCCATCTATGAAACATACAAAAAATCAAAACCGTCATATGTGGATATAGCATTTATTAACTGTTTTCAAGAGAGGACGAATCTATGCAAAAAATAATAGTTATAAATAAAGGTGTATAAGAACCATTACAAGCAAAACTAAACAAAAGGTACATACGTGGAGAAGTAGCCTAGCCATTAGGCGTAAAAATGGATATGGCAACAAAGCCATCTATTTGCATTAAAATGAACAGTATAATATTTCAGCTAGTCTAGTCTCCTTTCTCAGTTTTAACACTTAGCCAGTATGTGTATTGGAGACTACCAAATAGTCTTGCCATCATTAAAAGTACATGCATCTTATAAAAAGTGACCAGACTCTTATTATCAGACTAGTAGATAGTCCAGGGTAGAAGAAGCATTACAGTCTATAAATGATACTAATAAAATAAAATATGTACATGTATTTGTACTATTATGTTCATATGAACTTTCTCCAATCTGAAAACATTTCTGTCATATGGTAGCGATGAAACGCCGAATAATATGCTAAGTAACAGTGGTTGCCATTGTGCAACAGCGTTAAAGAGTGTCCTCCTGTTGCTTTCATACTGTCGTCTCTTAAAGATAGTAGAGTAGGCCCTAGACTGGCTCCAGTCTCCAGTGACTATTTTTTTTCTTTTAATCTTTTTTGATAATCCACTAAAATAAAAACCAAACTAATATCATGACTATAAAGGCTGGTCACTAGAGTAATCAGCCTTTATAGTCATAATATTCCAGTTGTATTTTAGTGGATTATCGAACATGTTTATATAAAAAAAATAATCACTGGAGACTGGAGCCAGTCTAAGTAGGTCTCAAGAAAACCACTGACCTGCAGAATTGCCTTATTAGCAGAGGCTCCACCTGTAGCAAGGATTCTTGTTTCACGATCTACAACAAATTATTACAAAAACTTGTCATGTTAATTTTCCTATGCCCAGTTGGTTTTTTGGTAGATGAAATCTGTCAATAGACACCCACACCCTCTTAGGAATGTCTTGCTGGTTATACTGTTTTGAAAGCACATGAGATGGTTTTATTCATTTCACACTTGTGTGCACTCTGGGACCAGTTGTTCAAAGTATCGCTAGCTTAACGAACTCGTGAGTGGTCAAAATGTTAACTGTTCTAGTATGTACAAAAATGTGAGTAGCTACTCACATTTTTTTTCAGCAAAAACATTAGCATATATGCCATATTTAATGACTAAAGTTTTAACGATACGTTAACTAACGACATCGTTAGTCTTGAACAACTGGGCCCTGTCATTGTGAGATTGTCAGCACCGATCAATTATATATGTTTTTTTATCAGCACTTATGTCCTAAATTCATATATTTTCATATATTTAATAAACAACTTGTACTTTGTCTGTTATTTGTATCATCTGATGACTAAATAACACCAATTGTCCAGAATATAAACATTTAATTTTGTCATATGTATCAGCAGTTTGCCCGATGGTAATAATTCATTTACAGCTCGCCGGGACTATGTCCCTGGAGAGCTTATGTTGTCACCCAGTCGTTGGCGTCGGCGTCTGTCGGTGTCCGCGTCCGCTTCCTTGTCCGCGTTAGCACAATGTTTAAGTTTTCAAAGTTTTCATATCCGTCGAGCAGCGTTGCCTTCTGACAAGTCTTGTTAGTTCTGTAAATTTGAGTCATAGTGATTCAGTGAATATTCTGTTACCCAGACAGGAGAATTTGTAAAGTTTGGGTTTTTCTAACAAGCCTAAACGTAACTAAAGAAATTTCATTTAGTGTTGCAACCAGTAGGTGTTCGTCGCATTACGAAAACACGCCTATTCAAATATATTGAAAATTTCACCTCCAAAAACTGAAACTTTTCGAATAAAAAAATTCTAATATTTTTCAAATTCCTGCTCAAAACGAGGCGGTTTTAACGAGTACCCACAATCTATGTTTTGAGCAGAAATAAGAAAAATAATGTATACCCCTGTAAACCCCAGTTTTACTATATAAAAGTGGGGTTTAAGGGGGTCAAAAGTATATAGGCATGTTTCCATGATGAGAAATTTCATTTAGTGTTGCAGCCAGTAAGTGTTCGACTACAATAAATTCTAAGCAAGATACCCGAGAAAGATGTGCTACCATAGTTAGCTCTTATAAACATGAAACACTACAATTTAGGAAGTTTTTCGGAACATGTCTATTATACGTATATGTCTATTTACCAACAATACTTATCCATGAAAACATATGTTGTATTAATTGATTGGATTATTCGCAAACAAGTTGAGATAGTCACCAGCAGGTATAGTCCCTTTGCTGACTATAGAAGATGGCGTCTGGTTTATTATTTCTTGTAGTTCTGGAAATAAAAACTCTTATTTTGCCTGTGTTTTTTTGTCGATTGTTAACAATCAAGCCATAGTATACAAACGCCAAAATTTCATTAAGGTAGTTGTCCACGTGATTATCATTGACCAACAGCGTGAACATACGTGCTCAGATATTAGTCAAATAGATACTCTCATATTATAAATAGATAAACTGTGGCTGAAGACCGCAACAATGTTGTCACTGTGTGATATTTGCACTATTTAAACACTTTAAAAATATTTCAAAACCTTAAACTACTATACAGACCAAATAATAATGTTAAGTTAAGACTGCGAGGAGTGAGTGCTCATAAAACATGTTTAAGCCCTGCTCAGTCCTGTTGTAAACAATTCCAACCTGGGCTTATGTTGCGCTTTATATTTGATAGTCCGTTTAGTTTTCTAGAATTTTGTATAATAATTGCTTTACATCCTTTTGTTTCTCTTCTCTCTCGTCGCCTTGGGACGACTGGGTTCTGTAACAAGCCTTTAATCGGCGTGTCCAGTTTGACTGCAACTCACCTATCTTTAAGCCAATCCTTTTAGAATACATCAGCCTGGCTAATACCTGGCCTTCTATCAGAGCTCTCACTTCAACATCTGGCGAAAAGGACTGAACCTTAAATAAATAATAGAATACTGGAAATGTGTGATTGGTTCATAGCTTTAGAGGTATCCACATAATATTTTCTTATTTATCTTATTTATGCCAAAGCGTTTCTAATGAGTACCCTAGACATATGTTTTCATGGATAAATGAAAAGCGCTTCTCATGAGTGCACACAACACATATTTTCGTGGAGAAATAAGAAGGATATCAGTGCTTTTCTGCTGTAAAAAGTTTCCTGTCTGGAGCTGGGATGCCTCAGAAGAAAAAAAAACAAAAACAAAAAAACACTGAATTTTCTGAAAATATGTTAAAAGAAATTTATACATGTAGCAAAGATTGAGATCATTCTGTACGACCTCAAGCGTTATTTTGTTGTTGTAAGGCCAAAGCTATGTACCTAAAAGGTATCTATATTCAGTTACTAGACACATTACAGGCGGGATTATAGGTCAGTAGACGTATTATGGTCACTTCGATTATAGCTTACATTTATTCGACGCCTGTATTAGGTTACTAGAATGGTTGTTTGTAGTAAAATATAACAGAAGGTAACAGCTGGATGATAAAATTAATATAATCACATGGCAAGCGAAAATCCGTCGGAACCGCGAAGTAGGTGGACATAGCATTAGTCACTGGCCAACAAGATTGGTTCCCAGTAAGCATTCTACATAAATTTAAAGCGGACCGTAATCGGCCCATCAGGGTAGCTGACGGGCCGATAACAGCCCGCTATAGATTTATAAAGAATGCTAGCTGGGTGCAGTCAAAACAGCAGAAATAATAAGACATACTGGTGCAAGGGTGTTGGGACTATGGTACATTACTACACAGACATTAGATAGCTAATTTATTCGAACTGAAGAACACCTCAGCTGTGCTATCTTATTCAAGGAACTGACATACTCGGTAGACTTTTTATGACTTCCGGTTTGCTTTCGTGTATATCAATCGGCTTCTTGAAAAGTGGTCTACTCTAAAAGCAAAATTTTGTCCGTAATGGAGCAGTCTTGCCTTTTAGAGTAGACTACTTTGAGAACGAAGGCAGGCACGCTTTTGACAGAGTGACTTCCCCTGGAGTACATCCATTCCCCTTACTAATGCTTGAATTCATAAAGATAAAATAATAGAACTGACGAAACAAATTTGCATTATCATACGAATTTTAGTCTTTCTAGAAATAGTGGCTGCCAGGCCAAAAGGAGAAAATGCATTTATTGAAAAAATATAATCAACTCGAAAACAAAAATAAATGGACTGTAAGACAATACATACCTTCTCGTTGCTTCCGTTGAATCTAAATGTTCCTTTAACAACAGGTTGAATTTCTGTCACATCAAAATAAATACCTAAAAGGACATAATACAAACAATAACTCACTTATTCACGAAACTGTTGTTTACTCCTATGTAAGTTATTGCTAAAGCGCAAAAAAATGCGAACATTGAAGGTAAACGGGTTAATAGTTTTATTCAGAGCTAACTGCAAGAAAAGCCATGGTTGCTGATCTTAAACATAGTCAATTCTCAATATCTCAAACTCTAAGGGATCAGAACTTTTGGTTTGAGATAGCAGTATTAGAGCATAAGAATCCATCATGAGTGTCCATGCAGTATAGGAAAATCTCACCAGAGGGGTAGGGCTTGCCGAGTCCTTGGTTGAAATTCCTACCCCGAGGGTGAGATTTCCCTATCTTGCATGGACTGGCTCAAGCTGGATTCTTTTTCTCCCACCTTGAAGTAGATTGTTCATGAGATTCTTATATTCTCCCACCTTTGCCTATATGGTCATGTAAGAGAGAAGTTTCTCACATGCAACGCCTATGTCATATAGGCAAAGGTAGGAGAAAAAAGAGCTGAACTGTAAGGAACGTCTATCAAACCAACACTGTCCTTTAATCAGTTTGACTAAGTTAGCAGTTTCAGTTATCAGTGTTTGAGATAATGAGAGTCTACTGTATTTTTTAATAAAGCAAAAGGGTTGGCGATATAACAACATTAGATAGTCCTCTCTCTAATACTTAACTCAAAATATGTTAAGGTACTACGATGGAAACATCAAAATTAAGTTTAAAACAAAATGGAACAATACATAAAAATAATGCGGAAGGTGTCCAGGAAGTGCAGAAATAAAAAACAAAGATGGCTTACTAACGACACCAAGACGAAAAATTAACAAATTTTGTCAATTAGATTCGTAATAAAACAATACAAATAAATGCACTTCTCCTTTTGCAAATGAGTGATTTTCAATGCCAAGCAGAGCCCTACAAACACAACAGGACATTAAATAGGACCCCATAAGACAAACGTCCCGCAGCGAGGAGCGACACTGAACTAAGAAAACAAAGAAAAACTTCTTAGAAAGATCAGTAGTAGAAGTGTAAAATAAATTTCATTGGTGCCAAACCCTCCATCTAGATTCAAATAGTGCAAAAATATACGAAAGATGTTAAGTTCATACAGAGCCTACCTAAATCGTTCATCTAACCAGAAATGGCGTCCACATATATCTTTTTGCACGTCGGAAATAAAATGTAATCACTAGGACAGTTGCCAAATCAGCCGAATAGGCCGGATATCGTATCATTTTATATCCTCTTTCCGTTCTACAGCATCCCTTGAAACCTTGCAAGTGTGGGCTAATGCGTCGTTTTGCTGACGAGAAACACCTTTGTAGAGTTTACTTGCCGTTTGTCACGGATTGCGAATCACAGTTGGTCGAGTAAATTTGTATAGTACTCGCCAGTTATTGTATACCCTTTTGGTAAAAAAGTCCAAGGGAATTGCTCGCCAGTTATTGTATACCCTTTTGGTAAAAAAGTCCAAAGGAATTACTCGTCAGTTATTGTATGACCTTTAGGTAAAAAGTCCAAAAGAATTACTCCGTTGCAAAGTAAAATGACCATAACCTTGCCAGCCGAGGATTCCTTGTTGAACATCTTGATCCGCGGGGGACTAGGATCTACACATGGGTAAATATGCAAAACTAAATGTAATTGCCTAAAAGTAACATCTTTTGAACAAAACTTTAACAGGAAATAGTTCCATTTGATGTAGACATCAACAGTCTGACCTATATTTCCGTTATTGCCGGGAGGCGTCTTCTGAAGGACATCTGCAAACTTTTCCCAAGATCCTATATTTGTCTGCATTATACGCTCTCTAGTTAGTGAACCATTTGTAAAACTGCAAAAAAAGTAATTGAATATAACTCAACAAATCACTGTTTGGTTTGGTTTTTAGGCACACCGACACTTTAAAATCCTTTCTTCAGACTTCGGTTCTAGATTCACGTTCACTATGTTCTTAAATGGAAAGTCTTTCTTTAACCCATTTATACCTAGCGTCCCATAAAAGGGACACTGGCAAGTAATGCAGACCCAGATCAGATGCTGCTGAATGCGGCGTCTGATCAGGCTCTACATTTTTGCATTAAATACAGTAATTTCAATAAAACATTTTAATAATGAAAACACACAAGACACCACTTCTATTAGAAATAGACCTGTCCAAAGAGTTGACATAGAAGAGTCCACTTGGTATAAATGGATTATTATAATATTGCATATACGACATACATCTAGGCAGTAATCAGGGAATATTTGAACCACAACGTGAGAAAACGTACCTTCTGACATGTGCGCCCAAGAAAGACTCAAATCAGCCTGGGCATCTGCGCAATCTGCTCAGCGTCTTCGTTTTCCGCATGTTGAAATGCGTTCAGTGACGATTCTGCTCGGACTGCGAGAATGCGCAGGTTAATATGAATCATCGCTCGGCGCACATATAAATTGCTTCCCTTTTCTTTACAGTTTATTAACTCTTTCGGCGCCAAATTTCAGACGGTAATTGTCGTCTGCTTTGTACTTTTTAAAACAAACTATCAATGGGAAATAAGTTTATATGTAAAGTTCAAATACTGAATATCAAACAGCGTAGATCCTGATGAGACGGCTCATAATGAGCCGTCTCATCTGGATCTACGCTGTTTGCATAACCCTATTACCATCGCCAATGGCAGTGAAAGAGTTAAAGTGAAGACAAGTTTCTACGATAACCATACACTTAGTGTAAATATATATCAGTGTAGCCATATACATTAACTAGGTCGATTATACTTCATCGTTGTCGACCACCCCGGTGGTTTGCTCTACCAACCATTCTAAGGCGGTGGTCCCGGTGTTAGTCTTACTCTTTGTTGCTTTGTGGTTTATTCTACGAGGCGATTTGTTGTATGTCTTTCCGTGTGTCATTTTGTTCTTGTGTTTTTCAGTCCTTTTAGTATTGCGATTACCTCGCTTGGGGAAGAGAGAGCTAATCTTAGTGCTTTTCGTACGTTTGTTCGGTTTGTGCTTGTTTAGATTTGTCGGTTTCCTCTTCCTCTTGGGGTCTGGGAAGGGCTGCGGTTTGTGATTGTGGCACCTTTTCTCTTACCTTTTTTTTTAATAGGAAAGTGCCTCCATATATGTTTTGCTATGTAAAGGTGTACTTATTTCAAATATGTGTACCATGGCTTTCATGAAAGACTTCTTTTAGACCTAACGAAAGAAACTGAACATAATCATTTCCACTGCAAATGACCACATACGTCCTATCAAAATTCACCGTTAAACCTGTCATCCTAAGCGTATTGATGAAGTGCTAATGCCAACCCGACGCTCTTTTGTTATCTAAGACAAAAGTTACCAAACTAATGCCATAAAGGAGTTTGTATCCACGGGATTCACCCACACATGTCCCGAAAGGCCAGATGTTGCAGTTGGTGACCAGAGAATCATGTCATCACTAGACCCTAGACTTGCCTGCAAATATTTATGCAATCTATCTACCATATATTTATACAGTCTTTCCACCAAATAGTACATAGAGATCTAGCAAAAATCCTAAGAGTAGAATTTAAAAATCTATTGCCCAATTTTGAATACAAGCACGTTGATGAGCCCAGAATTTGAGGAATTTGGAATGCAGTCGATTCTCGAATTCCAAGTGACTCTCTGAAATACTTCGAGATATCTGTACCTCGACATATCAGATTTGCAGAATTGGGGAAAAAATAATTCCATTAACTACAATTAACAAAAATATATGTAATTAGATTCTTGAAGTTAGAGATATATTGAAAATATTGTGGAAAAGAGGAGAAATTACTCCTTAGGAGCAATTTCTCCTCTTTTCCACAATATTTTTTACCTGTTGTCATAGTTTCATGTTTAGGCAGGGACCAGATTTTTCACTTCGAGATAAGTGGTTATTCGAGATAAGCGAGTTCGGGATAGCGAGAGTCAACTGTATGTGCAGTGCTGTTATATTTGGTTGGTTTAAAATTAAAATGATTGCTCATGCAATCGTCTTCCGACCCATGCAAGCTGAGCACTATACCAAACGATTCATTGTGCAGCCCATGACGTATTTCGCTTACCCACAGCCTGGTCTTGACCTACACGGTAGGAAAACATGCTTTGAGAGGGTTGTGGTCTGTATTTTCTGTTGCCTTTCCTATCTCCACATTTATACTCCTGTAACCCCTGCTCGTCAATAAGCGTAATTTACACATACGAATATTTGGTTAGGTGCTGCCGAATAAGTTACCGAAACGTACATGCGTGCAACACACTGCATATTATATATTTACGTTTATATTTCAGACTAGCACAAACCATTGTAATATGTGCTATTAATTTTGATATCATATAAGAAGAGATACCCTAAAAACGTCCTCAGTGTATTTGAGGATGTCACAGTCGTAGTATCAGAGCAATAAACATGACACTTTATAAATAAAAACAAATATATATTAAAAATAATAAAAAAACATACTAGCTACAGATCATCACAGTCTCCAATCGTGGCATTCGTTCTTGGAGAAAGCATAGTACATACTGCTATATAGGAAAAGAAGGATACTATCAAAAGACTGGGCGATTGCAAAAAAAAAAAAAAAAAAAAAAAAATCTCGGGTGCAATTCCCAGTTTTCTGGCACAATATACAACTGTTTTGTCTGTGTTCTGTTTTCAAAGATACCGTGACATATGAGCCGGGGCACAGCATTTCCTCTAAGATTGCATCCGGGCAACCTGATCAAAATCTCCACTGTGCGCTGTATAGATATTTAAGGACCCAAAGCTTCTTCACGCGGACTCCGCTCAGTCTTTGCTGGCCACACAGGTCATTTTGCAGAAAATGCTATACCCCGGCTCATATATTCTGGAATAGGATCGAATTAAAGGGCGATGGTTTTGCACGTGCAAAAATAGCTTAAACCCAATATCATTATTCAAAGAGTTTTTTTTTTACAGATCGCATTCTAAGGCGGCTTCTCTGTTGTAGGTAAGCGTTGGTCCTTTGTGTGTTATGTGAATATGCTGGTCCGTTTTGTCCTTCGTGGTTCTTCTTGTGGTTTTCTTAAACTCATGCTCTAGTATCTGAGGTGTTTGCCAAGAAACTTCATTGTCCACGTGACTTTTGCTGACTAATAAAGTTGACCCACGCGAGTAGCATTTGTACAACATCCAGGTAACGGTTATTTATAACCGAGCTAATCTTGTCGCTGTGATGTTAGGGTGCTGTGCAAAGAGGGTTATCTGTAAAAGCTGAACTGGACATAGTGCAGGGACATTGATAAACAGTGCAGACCCAGATCCGAGACGCCGCATAACGCATTACTGTATTGGTGCGCTAGAGGGGTTCACGTCTAGCATTATAGTCACCACTATGGGGAAACGAGAGCTGGCTGCTTTGCATGCAGTTCTAGTTTGTTTTTTTCTTTTTCTTTTTTTTCTAATATGCCCCGTCCATCGTTGTGTGTTTACTTGTCAATGTGGAGTCACACTGGTTGGCTATCTTCTGTGATTTATTTTACTTCTTGCACATCTTTACTATTTTCAATATTTGTTGTACATCTCATCTTTTGCTAGTAACTTGAGAAGCATGTGTTTGTAATCTTTTTTCTCTTAGGGTGTTATATGTAACAGAGCGGTGACATTTTAAGAAACTGTGTTTTATTAGAGGACCCTGTGTGCTGTTATAACTTACAATAATTCCGCCAGGTCTTGGAACCATTCCTGCGAGTGATGATGGTTGGTCCCCAGTAAATGCCACAATCTTGCACGAGGCAGAAAATCCGTATCTATGTACGAGATATGGCGAGATAACACCCTGAAATGCATCATTAGTCAGTCATCCTTTTGACCAATAAACAGTAAAACTCCTATGACTCGAACACCGATGGTGGATTCGAACAATGCAATGCTTAAGGGATCAGTGAAGATTCTAACAGTAATCAAAGGAGCTGCAAACTACGATATGGATTAAATTAATTTGCGTTAAATTACATTTCTGTAACGCCAGTATAGATGGAATTACGGTCATATATATGCGAGCATGGAATATTCATATCACCCTTCGACTTTCACCTCGACGAGCCCCACATGGCGAAGCAACATTCATTTGTCTTAAACAACAGTGATATTCTGTGGCAAACTGCTTGCATGGTTGTTCACCCAATAATGGTTGGCAGCTTTGCTGCTCTCTTTATTTGCACGACGGTGGGTCGGTATTCAGACTAAAGGAAGACTAAAGGAAGGTTCCTTCCTCAATCTGTTTCAGATGGTTGGCGTCTGACTACAAATGTCTGAGGTCGGTCCCACAGTGATCCTATTTGTAGTTTGCTCGCGTTCTTGCATTTAAAGCGCGAATTAGCCCTTTGCTTTGTTTCATTGCAATGTTTATCATTACGAAAACAAGCTTATATAATTTTGACCCCCTTAAACCCCATTTTTATATAGTAAAACCGGGGTTTACAGGGGTATACATTAAAAACATAGATTGTGGGTACTCGTTAGAACCGCCTCGGCGAGGCGGTTCTAACGAGTACACACAATCTATGTTTTGAGCAGAAATAGGAAAATTATCAGATTTTTTATCTGAAAACTTTCAGATTTTGGTGATGAAATTTTCGATATAATTGAAAAGGTGTGTTTTCGTAATGTGATTATTAGTGTTTCACTGTGATGTTTCGCAGATGAGGGAGGGGACCACTATGCGGATCGAACGTATGTTTGTAATTTGAAGAGCTGCATCTGAAACAATTTGAGGAGGGAGTTGTCATTTAGTCTGAGGACCGCCTCACCGTCGTGCAATTAAAGGCTCCATATTCCTCAAATTATAGACATTTTGTACCCAAGAAAGGTTCAATAAATTGATATATAGTATTAGTACGATCATAAAATGTGGCATCTGACAGCCTGTTAAATTTCAGTTAGTCTCCTGTTTTTTTTTTTGTGTTTTTTTTTTTTTTTTTTTTTTTTTTGTGTGTGTGTTTTTTTTTTTTTTGTTTTTTTTTGTTTTATTTGGATCAAAAATGAAATGTTTTTTTATTATATCTTTGAATTAATGTTGGCAACATTCATTCAGAGATACGATAAAAATCATTTCAAGACGGACTAACTTAAATTTTACAGGCTGTCAGGTGCCACATTTTATGATTGGATTAATACCATATAACAATTAATTAAAACTTTCTTGGATAATAAAATGTCTTTTTTTTTTGAGAAATATGGAGGCTTTTAAAGAGGACAGCAAAGTTATCAATCATAAATGGGTTAACAACCATGCATGCAGTTTGCCACAGAATATCCATTTTTTATTTTTTTTATTTTTTTTTTTTTTTTGGTAGCGAGAAGCTATCTTTTTCATTTGTTCTGAAAAAATCAGGTGTCCCAACAATCTTTCTGAATTTATATACTAAGTTGCCATTAACAATTACCAAGTACTTTGATTAGTTGAGATATTTGAGAACTTCTTACAATTTTAAGTCGTCTATTCTGTCACAGAGTTTTGCATGACTAACTGTGTACACCAAGATTAGACGCTGCAGAATGCGGCGTCTGATCAGGGTCTACACTGTTTGCATTAAACCTAGGAATTTTTATAAAACATACCGATCATAAAAACTAGCCAGACACCCTTTATTTGGAAACAGACCGATCCAAATAGCTATGGTAGAAGAGTTCACTCGGCATAAATGGGTTGAATAGTTATATGAGCCAGACGTCAGAAAACGTACCTTCGAACATGTGCGTACAGCCAAGATTCCGATCAACCTGCGCATTTGCGTAGCCTGATCAGAATCTTCAATGGGCGCATGTTAGACAGCCAAGGATACAAAGTTTCTGTATACGGACAATAAATATTCTGGTCAGACTGCGCGGATGCGCAAGCTGATTTGAGTCTTCGTTGGGCGCAAGTGTCCGAAGATATGTTTTTCTTATATCGTTTTACGAATAATCTAATGCTGCACCACTTACCACTATCTCATGTGATGGACAAGGATCTCCAAGTTTGCTGGCAAGATCCGATCCACATTCCTATAATAAATGCAATGATGATAGTACCACTTTTATCATTACGAAAACACGCCTATTCAAATATATTGAAAATTTTACAACCAAAAAAGGGAAAATTTTCAGATAAAACATTCTGAAATTTTTCACATTTCTGTTCAAAACATAGATTGTGGGTACTCGTTAGAACCGCCTCAGCGAGGCGGTTCTAACGAGTACCCACAATCTATATTTTTTAGCAAAATAAGAAAAATAATGTATACCCCTGTAAACCCCAGTTTTACTATATAAAAGTGGGGTTCAAGGGGGTCAAAATTATATAGGCGTGGTTTCGTGATGTATAAACAAATCTTATTCTCAAATCGTTTAAAGAATGTTGGTGGTACGTAAAAATGTCCTAAAATTTCGAACACTTTATTTCATACTTTTTTGCCTAAATTTGGCTTTTTACGCTAGAGGGCGTAAACACTGTTACAAACTTCATTACTGCTTATGAAGAGTCTCAATAAAACCGAGACTCCCATTTTCTTATCTATAGTGTGTTCATTGTTTCCAAAGGCAATCTTTTGACGTTTATTTTTATGTAGCGTTTGTTTTCGACATTATTTGTTCCTCATTTTTTTCTGTTTTGGTGCCTCGGTAAGGCTGTGCTTTGTAACTGTGACATTTCCTAGGTCTATTCATTTATATATTTTGCACAATACTATATGGTGACATATCACCATTCATACTGGTAATACCATTCCTCTTTAAGAATGGAGTTTTTTTTCTGGGGTTAGCTGTAGACAAATCGATAGCTTCATAACCAGAGCAGACCCATGCCAGATTGCATAGCGTGTTTTCTTTTGTTAGTGTTGAGGTTTTACGGCCCAATCAATCCAATGGGGTCATGTCGAGCGCGGTCAGTTTACCTTACTACACTTTTACGGGGCAGGCTTAGTCCTCTAAGCGGGTAACCATTATTATGCACATTCTTTCGCCAGAAACTGACAACTGCCCTTCTTAAATCTGCGGAAGAGAGAGAATGCCCGTAGAAAATATTTCATGACCAAACCTCCACGAAGAATGTTGCCGCCCCGGCCGGGGTCGAACCCGCACCTTCGTGGTAGTCTGATTGACGAGTTTAAAGCTTTGTTTAGGTTATACACAGAACGTCAACACAGCCAAGCGGAATGGACACACTAATTATCTCAGGTCTGTGTTTAACCTATATATCAACATATAGGAGCCTAATTACGTTGCCATCACTTGAATGCAAATAATCTTTTCATAATAAACGTCAAAACTTTGCCTTTGGAAACAAAGAAGACACTACGGATAAGAAAATGGAGTCGACTCTTCAGAAGCAGTAATGAAGTTTGCAACACAGCTTACGCCCTCTAGCGTACACCTGAATGGAACTCCATTTTCAAATTTACCACAATAGGCCCAGTGATCTTAAAGGAAATGAAATATAATCTGCACTATGGTGATGTACGGGGAGACGTTCTACCGCTGCTACACAGCACTAATACCAGCTGCAGTGGCCGGCCTCGGTGGCTCAGTTGGATTCGCCGTCCGACTGGAGACCAGGAGGTCGCGGGTTCAACCCCCACCGCGATCGGCAACATTCTTTCGTGGAGATTGATCATGAAATATTTTCTACGGTCATTCTCTCCCTTCCGCTGATTCAAGAAGGGCAGTTGTCAGTTTCTGGCGAAAGAATGTGCACAATACTGGTTAACCGCTTAGAGGACTAAGCCTACCCAGTAAACGTGTGGTTAGGTAAACTGACCGCGCTCGACATGACCCAATTGGGTTGACTGGGCCAGCTGCAGTTTAGTAAAATGAACGTCAAAAAGAGTGCATATAAGTACGCATATGAGACAAATTGATGGAGACAAAGTAAAATGAGTATGTGAAACCTTTTTCAACTGTGAAAGCTGATGTATTATGTGTTTCCAAACGACAACTGTTCCAGAATGTTTTGTATATTTTACAGCCATATGTTTTACAGCGTGATGTAAGATGAGAAACTAAATTCTCATTGTTATATTTCGAATAAATTTCAGAATCATGTTCGTTTTTCAAAAAAAATGTCACTATCGGGGCGGACTTTATAAGCTGATACTCTGTGCTTTGGAGATAAACGATGTATGCTCAATCTCGTCCTTATTCTGTTATTTGGGTATAGCGGAGCTTGCCTGGAGCATTGCTATTTAATATGGAAATGTTGATTTCCCACAGGTAATTGTTGGTTTTCCTACAGGGAATTGCTGGTTTACCTACAGATTCGTCTTCCCCAGAGAAATGATGGTTGTCCTAAGTATACAGTCTGGAATTGATTGTAAACCCACGTCGAGTCAAATTAGGTAAACAGTAACAAGCTCTGTCATAATAAATCCAGTATCTATTGCATCAGTGGTGTATTTCCGTGCTGGTAACATCTTTGGAATTCAGATATTAGGCAGATGAATAAATAGATATTCCTTAAGCAACCGTTTAGATGCAAAACCATACGTAAATGGATTGTTATGTATAATCGTATCTTCAATTGAATTTTTTACATAGTAATTAAATACTCAATTCAATTTCTTTACTTCAAATCTGAATTCAAATGGTCCTTACATCAAGGCATTTCGAAGACCATTGCCTAGTATGAATGTCTAACAAATTCATCCCTGATCCATCACTGAAATCAATTGGTGCATAGTCGCCCAGAAACAATGACGCTACAAAACTGCTCACTAATGATATCCTCTGAAACAAACTGAAAGCATTTGAACCGCAATGTCTGAAAACTAACCCTCGGACATGTGGGCACAGCAAAGATTCAACTCAGCCCGCGCATTCGCGCCGTCTGATCAGAATCTTCACCGGGCGCATTTTTTGACAGACAATGATGCATGGTTTCTTCATAAGGACAACGAAGACTCTAATCAGGCTGATTTGAGTCTTCGTTGGGTACACATGTATGAAGGTACGTTTCCAAATATTGCGCCTCATTTAAATGTGCGAGGTTAGTCTCTTGGGACTAATAATAGAATGCGTTATTTCTGATGAACCTTAATATTGGACGGAAGTAGCTAGTCTGACCAAGTAAACTAGACATTTCAGTTTTTTTTCCCCAGTTTTGTGAGTGTTTTCATAGCTCTCATTGTTGAGAAATCGCCACGGTAAGGGTCGAAAATGAGTGGTTACGTATTAGATTTAAATAATCTAATGCGTAACCACTCATTTTCGACCCTTACCGTGGCGATTTCTCAACAATGCTGCATTGACAACCAAAATATCTATAACGAAAATAATATGTATCTATCGTGTGTGCGTGATGATATGCTGAACTTCTAGCAAAGCGCAAAATTAAGTAAAAGACAATAAACACCACGAATTTCCACGTGTTTGCTTTGGCTTTCTGTAACCTTTAGC
This sequence comes from Anodontia alba, assembly GCA_964016985.1. Lineage (NCBI taxonomy): Eukaryota > Metazoa > Mollusca > Bivalvia > Lucinida > Lucinidae > Anodontia > Anodontia alba. The sequence goes on along the minus strand of OZ024834.1, from coordinate 84,078,110 downwards.
ACGCGAAAAATAAATCAGCCAATATGCGTGAAGTAAGTATTTTGAGATTTACTTCACAGACGCCGATATCAATGGGGTGTTGAATATAATTCCTCGTTTTTCAAATAATTCTTAAAACATTTATGTTGTTGCTCACGAAACACAGGAAATGCAAAGTTTGTTTACCTTTTTTGAGTCATCGAATGCCTAACCGAAGTCGCTCTAATTGTTTCACGTTCTTAACCCATGGTTACGCATTCATTCGTTTGGTAGGCGTGCATATGCCAGATTTTTACTTAGCTTTGTTTCCTCAAAGTGTTTGTGATTATATGCGTTTCACTGTGAAGTTCACTGATCAGGTAGAGGGCCCCTATATGGACCGAACATATGTTCGTTAACATGGGCTGCAACATACTAAAGGTGAGGTTTTCGCACTGGTAAAACTGGTATAAGCCCCACAAATGGTTTTGATTACTGTCCGTTCCAAGCGGTTGCCTCTATTGCAGTTCCTCTTTGTTTGTGTGTCGGGTGAATTCATATTTTTTTTTTTTTTTTTTTTTTTTTTTTTTTGTTTTATCATTGTTTATTCATCATCTCTCCTTCTTTTGTTGCCTCTGAGGAACACTGTGCTTCGTGAGTGTGGCGTTGCCTGGGTATCCCCACTTATCATTACGAAACAAGGCCTATTCAACCATATTGAAAATTTTATAACCAAAAGGAAATTTTTCAGATTAAAAAATTTAAAAATTATGATATTTTTCACATTCCTGCTCAAAACATAGATTGTAGGTACTCGTTAGAACCGCCTCGTCGAGGCGGTTCTAACGAGTACAACAATCTATGTTTTTGAGGAGAAACAAGAAAAATAATGTATACCCCTGTAAACCCCAGTTTTGCTATATAAAAGTGGGGTTTAAAGGGAGCAAACATTATATAGGCACGTTTTCGTGATTTATTATTGTTTTATAGTTCTTCATAAATCGAGAATGGTGAAACAGGCTTTATTATATACAAAGTAATGAAATATAGAGAATTATAATGAAATAAAAATGCATATTTCGAAAAAGTTATATTTTCACTAGTGAAAATATAAAACTTTTATTTTAACTCCTCTGAGCAATGAAAAAATATAAGATCCGGAACTACTTTTACATTAATGGTCAAAGGGAAGCAACTCAAATTTTGCAAGATTTGCAAGATTGGCATCTTCTATCGAAAGTGATGTTTGTTTGTGTTGAGGTTTTACGGCCCAGTCAACCCAATGTGGTCTTGTCGAGCGCGGTCAATTTACCTAACCACACGTTTACTGGGCAGGCTTAGTCCTCTAAGCGGTTAACCAGTATTGTGCACATTCTTTCGCCAGAAACTGACAACTGCCCTTCTTGAATCAGCGGAAGGGAGAGAATGACCGTAGAAAATATTTCATGACCAATCTCCACGAAAGAATGTTGCCGACCTCGGCGGGGGTTGAACCCGCGACCTCCTGGTCTCCAGTCGGACGGCGCATCCAACTGAGCCACCGAGGCCGCCGAAAGTGATGTATATAATAAAAAGAAAATTCAAATGTTTGTCGTGAATATAACTTTTATTTCATCTCGTGAAGTGAAAAAACTCATGAAATATACATTTTTTCACTTCACTCGATGAAATAAAAGTCATTTTCACGACAAACATTTGAATTTCCTCTATATATTGTACAGATTGAGACATTTATATTCTGACCTCTGTGTCATTGTAAGCATCTCTCTGAGTCTGATAGATTTTCATGATCTGTGGTCCCGTGAAGCGTTCAAAACCTCTTGAACTGTAATCGCAGAGAGTTCCTGAAATAAAATGAAGTACTGTGTATGATTCCAGCCAATCAATGTTTTCCTGTAATATATATATATATATATATATATATATATATATATATATATATATATATATATATATATATGTATATATATATATATATATATATATATATATATATATATATATATAATATATATATATAGAAAACGTACATGTACACTCAGACATGTGCGCTCAGCAAAGATTCAGATCAGCCTGTGCATTCGCATTTGCTCAGTCTGGCCAGAATCCTCACTGGGCGCATTTTGGATAGCCAAGGGTGCAAAGTTTCTTCATGCGGACAACAAAGACTCTGGCCAGACAGCGCGGATGCGCAGGCTGATTGAGTTTTCGTTGGGTGCGCATGACCGAAGGTATGTTTTCTGTCATTTGGATTTGCTTTGTATCTATAAAGGATCCCTCCTTTTTCCGCCAAAGATTATTTGTGTTTATTAATTTGCTTTGAGAAATTGGATGGCGTAGGTGGTAGTGGTGTGATGGTGCACAGAACAAACCACCTGGACAGGAAGAAATATGATCCCTAATGTGGGAACATGTGTGCCAAGCAAAAATTCAGATCAATCTGCGCAGATTCTTCCCTGGGCACATTTTGGATAGCCAAGGATGCAAAGTTTCATTTGATCGGTAACTGATAATGAGACCAAAACAAAACCCCTCTCAGGTCTACATTTTCCATGGCGGTGGCCACGGTGAAAGTGCCTAACACCTAAGATGTCTAATCTCGCGTGGCTGATCAGCCAAGTTTACGCAAATTATGAAAATGGCCTCTTTCTGAATCACTGATTATCACCCCTGGTCCTACTGAACCTGGATAAGCATTGCCTCTGCAAACAGTTAGGATCCTGGAGCTGCACTGTTTGTCATTAAGTACGTGACATTGTACTGGCTCAAGTACACGGAATCGGATTGGCGGAAAATTAGAAGTGGGTGTGGCATCTTAATGTAGTCGGAATGGCATGAATCTACCGAAGGAAGTTTCATTATTGACCGGCGCGCGAATCGCGCCATTAGGCGCGCGAATCGCGCCGTTAATATAGCTTTGGATGTTTACATATGGTAGACTATTCGATTAGCTTACTAAGGACGTTTTATATTTTCCGGGACGTCGGTTTGTGACGATCCCGGCAAATATAAAAAAATCTTAAAACAAACTGTGTTATAAGCAGATTAATATTTATTTTATTTTCATTTCAATCAAGAAATTTCATAAAGCTTAATAAAAGCAAACATTAAAGAATCACATTGTTTTTCTTTTTTACCTATTACATTGAAAATTATTAAACTTTAGTATACCTTGTCCTATATCTCTTATGTAAATATGAACAAAATTTGCCCCGGTACTTAGCCGCTTATGTCTTAATATGTTGTCTTGTATCACTGTACAATAGCGTCCTATGGCAGAAATTACCTTGGGTCCTCCTACGGCCTGTTCTAACTGTCGACATTGTTCTGTTGTACTGGCATCCATCCAGATTGGTGAGTCCTTTATGCTGAAGGCATCCTGTCCAATAGATATTCATCTTCAAAAGGAACTGGTAACATCTGGGTCCAGTTGATCAAAACTAACGATGTCGTTAGTTAACGCATCGTTAAAACTTTGATCCTTAAATATCGGCATATATGCTAAAATTTTGCTGAAAAATGTGAGTAGCTTTTGCATTTGCAAAAGCTACTCACATTTTTTCAGCAAAAAATACCTGCGAATTAGATATTGTACTTACTAGAACAGTTAAAATTTTGACCACTAACGAGCTCGTTAAGCTAACGATGCTTTGAACAACTGGGCCCTGGTAGATTTGTTTTACCATTTTCACCAAGGGACACAACTTTAGTAACCTCATGTCTATTGTACTTCACACAAAGTCCCTTCTAAAAAGGGAGTCTACTCCTAAAACAAAGAATTCGCTCACCTGGGGAAAAATTCTTTGCTGTTAGAGTACACCTCTTTTCAGAATGGGAAGCCAAACAATTTCAAAAGGGTTCCTTACCCCTGATAATATATCAGTTCCTCTAAAGTGCATGGATCTTAGTCTCTACAGTTTTACAAGTCATTTTGACACAATTGGTAGAAATAAGCCACATTGAATTGGGGTGGGTGGTAGGGGGAGGGGAGGGGATTTGATCCCTAATGTGGGAAAACGTACCTTCGGACATATGGGCCAAGCAAGGATTCAGATCTGTGTAGAATCTTCCTGAGCGCATTTTGAACAGCCAAGGCTGTAAAATTTTTATTTGATCGGTTACTGTAGTCGAGACAAACCCTCATATACGCGAGCAAATATTAACATAATGATCAATTGTATGTTATAATGTTTACATCAGGGACACACAAGGGCAACGTTCCAATTATCAGCCAACAATATTAGTTGCATCTTTACACGCAGTCTCCTCCTATAAGTTCGCCTTCGTTTTAAGGTGTCTTCGGGCATATGCGGACAGCGAAGGCCCAGATCAGCCTGCGCTTCCGCACAGTCTGATCAGGGCCTTTGCTGTGCGCTGCTAGAATCATTGGATACTACAGAATGTATGAAGAGAGAGCGAAGGTACAGCTGATACTTTGCGTATGCGCAGGCTGGTCTGGGCCTTTGCTATACGCATATGTCCAAAGACACGTGTTCGCATGGCATGGTCCATATAATAATGCCCTGTCCAGTTAGGGAACACCTACAGGCAGTTACCTAATTCGACCCAATTTACGCACTGCGCGCTCAAGTTTTTTTTTTTTTTTTCAAAATTACTGGGAAAACTTGTGGTAAAATATGTATCTACCTACTAAGGGTACACTTTGAAATAAAAGATCAACAAAGTACTTACTTCATGATGTTTGTGCGATTTTTTCTGATTTTCTTTATAAAAGTATATATTGTTGGTACTCATTTGAACTGCATCTACAAGGACCTACTTGATGTGTTTATGCGGTTTTCTTTTCTGATTTTCTTTATAAAAAAGCATGTGTTGTGGGTACTCATTTGAACTGCATCGACAAGTCGATGCAATTCAAATGGGTACCTACAACATATGCCTTTATAAAGAAGTAGACAAAAACTACATTGGCTGTAATCTGAAGACTATGGAATGGCTTGACTGTGCGCTTAAAGGGGCAAGTATTTAGATCGAATACGGTATGTGTAATTAGAGGAACGTCAACAGAAACAACTGAGATCCTTAAAGAAATATTAGCTTTTTCAAAAAGCTACCGGCCCGTTTAGCTTCAGCAAGTGCACTTACGCTTATGCCGCAAATGATGGCATATGTATCAAGACGGAACTGACCTAAATGACTCCAGTTATTTTTCGAGATGGGGTTCATTCTGAACTGTCAAATTTAAATCTGGCACGCACTCAAATAATTGGTGTCACGGACTTTGTTGACAGTTACTATTATTCTGTGAGTTTTTTTCAACAATTTGGCTATAGAAGATCACTAGATATTGTGTTACAAATCTGTCTGTGCGCTTTTGCGCGCTTTCCAGTTCTTCCTGACTACACGTAAGGGTCCCAAACCTAATTGCCTTACTCCAGGACTGGACGCACCAATCCTTTATAAACTGCTTCTTTCATATCCGGATGAATTCTAGTACTTGCTGAAGCATAATTTCTTTGAAGGTGAAGTCCGTATGGAAGCGAACGATCTCGCTAAATGTATACCCGAAAGAGACCATAATTGGATAATAAAACATTCTATTCTATTCTATTCGTTATCAGATGCACGGCTACTGTGTCAACAGTCTTGGTAGTTACTTCCGGGGCTCGGTATAATTCCCGTATTTGATGTGGGAATACCACAACTCCTATATTATGCGGCTCGCCAGGGCGACCCGCAACTAGTTCTACTTGGTAGAGAGCTTACCCTCATAAAATATGTTTAAGCCCCCAACAGCCCTGTCGTTTACCTTTCCAAGATGGTAATTCTATTGCAGTTTCCAGTCAATTGTTTGTCCAGTTTATGAGGAATAATTGTTTTATGGTGTTACTTAATGTCTCAAGACCCAGATATTATTTTTCAAATAAGTACCAACAACATATGCTTGTATAAAAAGCAGATGAAAAGACATGGTTGTAATCTGAAGAATAAAAAAATGCTTGACTGTGCGCTTTTAGGGGTAAATGCCGTAATTCGATCGAATACGGTATTTACTTAGCCCATTAATACCTGATGGACTCTTCAATCTTTTTTTTGGGGCAGGTCCATTTCTGACAGAAGGTGTGTCTGGTTTCTTTTTATTATCATCGTTTACTACAGAAATTCCTGTACTTTATGCAAACAGTGTAAACCCTGATCAGACGCCGCGTTCTGCGGCGTCTGATCTGGGTCTACACTATTTGCCACTGTCCCTTTTATGGGACACAGGTATAAATGGGTTA
>OZ024834.1:84061910-84066910 GCA_964016985.1 Anodontia alba | reverse complement strand
TAACGATAGTCGACTGTATTTGTTTTCTTGAGCTATAGGAAGAATTACTAAGGGACTCAAAACCGAATCAGCATTACGAAAACATGCCTATAAAATACTGACCCCCTTAAACCCCACTTTTATATAGTAAAACTGGGGTTAACAGGGGTTTACATTATTTTTCTTATTTCTGCTCAAAACATAGATTGTGGGTAATCGTTAGAACCGCCTCGCCGAGGCGGTTCTAACGAGTACCACAATCTATGTTTTTTGAGTAGAAATATGAAAAATATCAAGAGTTTTTTATCTGAAAATTTACAGCTTTTGGCGGTGACATTTTCTATATATTTGAATAGGCGTGTTTTTTGTAGTGCACGGTAAACAAGTCACCGTTGTTCAAGTCATCGGGGCTTTACTGTATATTGTCCTGACTGTTCTGTCCGATTAAAGTAAAAAATAAACGTATAAACTGAATAGATTGAAAGTAAAGCGTTTACCCAAACCCCGGTAGATCGTCCTTGTATGAAACATGATCCTCATATACTACTCTGAGAACATCGTCCACAGCAATAACCTTAGCCTGCAATGAAGAAATACGTATGTATGCCGTTTCATATAACTTGTTAAAGAGGAATATTTGATGGTAATTCTGTGATATTTTGTTCTTATTTTTACATAAACAAATCATGTGAGGGGAAATCGGTATGGGAGCGACCGAACTCGTTACCAGATGCACGATTACTATGTCAATAGTCAAACGATTGGTAATTATGTCCCCTTAAGCTGGGTTTGGCATAATTCCCGTATTTGATGTGTGATTAGCATGACCATGATGACTATTAATAATAGTCATGCTAATCACACATCAAATACGGAGTATTAAATATGTGGCTCGCCAGGGCGACCCGCAATAACTAAAACCCAGGACTGACCGAAACATTATTTTGGCACATCACTCTTATGTAGACAATCTGAAAGGTCACCATTGCTCTGGCAGCACTTTCTCAAAGATCATGGGATCAACTTGTAATTATCATTTTTAAAGAAGGTTGATGTGTCCCTGGGGCGGGGCGCTTGCTGTTCAGCTTGGTGCCGATGCAGGCACAAAAAAAAAAAAAAAAAAAACGTTGAGAAAGGTTTTTTTTTTTGTTTTTTTTTTTGTTTTTTTTTTTCTAAATTGGGTGGTGCGCAGCGCTGTCATTTAGGATAGGAAAAATGGTATTTAAGTGGGAAAAGGGTATGTTTTCAAGAGTCTGCTGAAAACGCTGTGATTAGGGGTGGGGGTGGGGGGGGGGGGGGGCGAGGAATTCTGGTGACCATTGCATTCAGTGAGGAGCATTTATGTGCTGTGGTACTCATTAGTAGCACCTTTGTAAAGCACACACATTATGTTTTTGTTTTTTTTCTCTCTCTGGAAAAATGAGAATGATATCAATAGTTTGGGTTGAAATAGCTTATCTAGAGCTTATATGAATTTAGGCACTGCCTAGAAATGGGCAGGGCAATTGCTTAATTTTCAGCTAGCCGAAAAGTGTTTTTTTTTTTTTTTTTTGTTTTTTTTTTTTTTTTTTTATGCAGGACAGGGTCACAATCTGTAACGATGCAGATGAAAAAAATAATAATAATAAAATAAATAAATAAAATAAAAAGTACACTAGACTGGCTCTATTTTTCATTACGATTACATCTTTAAAGATTCACGAAAAGAAAAAAAAATCATTTTAAGAAAATGACCATTTCTCGCCAGTTTTAATTTCGCAAGATTGGTAACTTTGGCACAGATCAGCTGAGAGACAGATGCAGGATACAGTGGTGAGTTTCATGCGTGTTAACTATAGGCGTGCAGGCCAACGTTGCCTTCTGCAACGGCAACGTTGGCCATGCCCGTATGACTTACGCGTATATATGTGATCGTGTGCGATCAGCTATACCAGGGGAGAGAACCGGCCTAACTATCGGAGGCGAAGGATATTACAGTTATCTAAAGGATGTCGTTAAATAGTCGGTCACAAGGTATTTCCGAGAATAAAACCCTCGATAACTGACTCACGAATGGGAAAACCCAAATACCGTATTTACCCGAAGTATTCGGACACCTTCGCTCTTTATCATACGTATCCTAATATCTGAACAAATCCACTTGACTACTTTTTCTTGCGTGTAAATATGCTGGATGAGTGGCAAACAGTGTAGACCCTGATCAGATACCGCATCCATGGTCTCAACAGTTTGCTCAGACATGTCTATTCGAAAACTTAGAGTAAACATAGTACTAAGATAAAAATATATTCCACGTCAGAAGATTAACAAAATATGCGAAACTCGAAAGTGAAACAAAAATTTGAAATATAAATTTGCATTCTACCAATTCGTTGTGGCATTTGTTCGCAGATATAGCGAAAACGAACACTCGTAGACTTCGTTATATTCTGTCACCTTATCTATCAGTGTATATGTATGGGGCTGATATGACAGTCACTGTATATGTATGGGGTCCCCAGTCGGGGCAGGTGGGACATGCTTCAATGGAACTAGGGGACGGGACGTATATAAGTTTGTGGCCCGGTGAAGACAAAGCTGGAAAGAAAAAGAAAGGCAAAAAGCAGGATATCCACACAAGCGAAAATTTGACCGAAGATACAGAAGCAGAAGGGCGAGGTCCTGACCACTATTTTTCGATTTACGGACTAGATGAGAGGAACATAAGATCTTGGTGGATTGGTTTCAATAAACAATCTTGGAGTTGGACGCAGAATTGTTGCAAGACGGTTATAGATGGCTTGCGGGTAGGTGGCTCGGACAGGAAGCTGAGTTGGGGGGAATTAATGTATTATAGAGCCACCATAATTTGGACACCATCTAGGGTGGTAGGATACTGCAGGAGTTTACAATAGAATACAAAAACTGTTCTGTGCCAAAAACGTAGTTATTAAAGTGACTGGATACACCTTCGTGTCGTTCTTTAGGATTACCGAAACGTTTATCGCAGAAGAGTAGCAAGGGAGGTCATAAAATACTGCTCGTTCATTGGGACACAAATAATAGATGCCAACGACTTTGTTTCTTTACATTTACTATTATCTTGTGAATCATTTCACGTTCTTTTTTTTTATTTTTATTGTTTTAATTGAAAACGGCTCTGCCGATAACGAAGAAAACGTAAAAACAACAGCCAAAAAACGGAAATTTAACATTTATGTGTAAACAATCATTGTTCAACGAGAGGATTAGAGATAGGAACTCTATTCCCCGTGGAGCTTCAAGTGTAATTAGGGAGACAGCTTTAAATATTTATTTACATAGCAACAGATAAGGTGCTTTTTTCATCCGAAAAATGCTGATATCTTTCTTATTTCTCAATAAAAACAAATGGTGTGGGTACTCATTAGAAGCGCCTCGCCCACAACATATGTATTCGTCGAGAAATAAGAAAAATATAACGTGGATACCCCCTCTTATCTGTAGCTATGCATTTATGCACAAGTGTTTCGTTTGACTTTCTTCTGGATCCCTGTTGTAACGTTTGTATAGGTGTGTAATTGATAAGAACCGGGTGTTTTGTATTGTTGTGTGTATAAGAATAAACTATATACTTAAACTAAAAATCAAAATTACGAATAAAAGTAGTGGCTAGGCTAGAGTAGTCGAGTATGTCAGTTTATTTAACCCATTCATCAAGAAAACATGCCTATATAATATTGACCCCCTTAAACCCCACTTTTATATAGTAAAACTGGGGTTTACAGGGGTATACATTATTTTTCTTATTTCTGTCCAAAAACATAGATTGTGGGTACTCATTAGAACCGCCTCGACGAGGCGGTTCTAACGAGTACCCACAATCTATGTTTTGACCAGAAGTATGAGAAATATCCGAATTTTTATCTGAAAATTTTCATTTTTTGCTGGTTAAAATGTTCAGTATATTTGAATAGGCGTGTTTACGTAATGTATGCCGTTGACTCTTCTGCCTTAATTTTCTCTTTTGACCGATTCCATTACGAAAACATGCCTATTCAAATATACGGAAAATTTTGCCACCAAAAAAATAAATAAATAAATAAATAAATAAATAAAAATAAATAAATAAAAATAAAAATGTAAATTTTCAGATAAAAAAAATCTGATATTTTTCATATTTCTGCTCAAAACATATGTTTTAAAGCCGAAATAAGAAAATTAATGTGTATCCCTCTAAACCCCCATTTTACAATATAAAAGTGGGGTTTAATGGGGTCAAAATTATATAGGCGTGTTTTCGTGATGCATTTCCAGTAGAAGAAGTGTCTGATTAGTTTTTTTGTTTTTTTTTTTTATTATTGCCATAGCTTATAGAAATTCTACATATTTATTGCAAACATTATAGACCCTGATCAGACGCCGCGTTCTGCGGTGTCTGATTTGCGTCTACATTGTTTGCCAACGTCACTTTTATAGGACACTAGACATAAATTGGCTGAAGTACTCAACGCAAGGGAAGGTCTTTTTATCGAATACAGGCATCCAAGGCCCAGGTCAGCCTGTTTAGTCACAATCTGATCAGAACATTCGATGTCCGCTTGCAAAAGCAACCACCCACCAAACACACAACGTTGCAACAACGTCGTTACAACGTCGCTGCAACGTCATGGCGTTGCAGCGACGTTGTAACGACGTTGTTGGGACGTTGTGTGTTTACTGGGCAGACGACCAGGTCTGCGCATTTGAATTTCGCAAGTGAAGGACCCATTTTGTTATGATTGTTCCATACTCCAGGGATAAGGTTTTGCTGTTGTTGTTGTTTTTTGTTGTTTTTTTTTTTTTTTTTTTTCAAGCGAAAAGTACCGATTTTTTTTTTCTTGTCTCCACGAAAACACATGTTGTGAGTACCCACAACATGAATTGTCGTGGAGAAATATGTAAAATATTATGTGAAAATCCCCTCTCATCTGGAGTTATGGTGTTGTAGGGCCTACATAAGCGTTTGGCAAGAAAACATACCAATTAATTTAGAATAGTTATAACCGAAGATAGTCTTGTTG